>JAJLTP010000114.1:0-48026 GCA_030568275.1 Lipomyces orientalis | reverse complement strand
CACGTCGCTGCAGCGGCTGTGGTGATCTTAGCCATACTATAAGGAAATGTCCTAGTAAATAGCTATATATTTCAGTTCTAGTTATTCTAATTTACGGACGTGGTGGTTAATGTTGGCGCGAATAGCTTCATGTAGTATTTTTGTGATGGGCAAATGGGCGGTTCGGTGGTGTGGGCGGTTCGCTAGGGAAGTACGTTACCATATGGCTCATACTACTTCACACACTGCCGTCACGTCACTCATGCAGAGCCCGCCCGCGCCTTTCACTTCTGCGCAATGCTTCTTTATACACATGTTCCAGCCGGCCCTTGACTTAGACAACCGTCATCCAGCCAGCCCAAGGCTTGTTGAATAGTCTTGTCGCTTAGCTCACCCAGTCGGCATTCATCTCGAGGGGGGACCCGGTTGCCCACCAAGTCTCTCTCCAGCACTTGGAGATGAGCGTGATGCCGTCCAGCGACGGGCAACGCGACAACTGCACGTAGAGGCTGCGCGGGGACAACGTGGCCGTTGACGTTTATCGTCCCCGTCCCCCGCAGCTCCAGGCCTACACGCTCGAGTGTTCTGCCCTGCATCTTGTAGTCTGTGCACGCAAAGACCACCGCACACGGTAATTCCTTTGGGCTGACGTCGTTCTGCTGCGACGGCCGTTTTCGCTGGCATTCTATTTTGACAGTCATCGGCGTCAGAAGTACCGTGTAGGGCGGCATCCCGACAAAGTGGAAGTCCTTCGTCGCTTACGACTCTAATACGATCGCAGTCGGCGGCCCAAAGTAGACCGTCATGTCGGCCGAGATCCGATGACCCGGGAACGCCTTGCCGACAATGACCACTAGCGCGGTGTAGCTGGCACCATTGATCAACTTCGGGCCCTGGTGGGTGTTGTGGTTCACAACGATGGCTGCTCTGTCCCGTGATGCCCTGCATTCCGAGTATCATTCCTTCCGTCGCTCCGAATGCACTCGTCTGCTGCGACCTGAGGGATGGACCTCAGCTGACTTGGTGCCAAAATGACGGTACCTGAGAGTGGTTCTCCGGATGAGCAATTTTGGTTAGCGACCCTTTGGGTAGCGGCATGGAAAGAGTAAGTACGCCCAAAGTAAGTCTAGATGCACAGTCTACATGTTACATGCACCCCGCGGTCGGGTTGGCTTATTGGTTTGATGATGACCAGGGGCTACCTGCCAACAGCTGTGTGTCCTGAAGGAGTATTCGTCCATTTGAGCCAGAAATTCCATTATCCTTTCTGGCCGCTTTTCCCAGCCGTAGGATGCAGCAGAGCCACCCTCAAGAAGTGTAGATGCTATTTGTCGTACTTTGAACGTCTAACCAAGGGACAAACTATGCTAGCACGTCTCTGCGGTCCAGCTGAAGGGTTCTGCGCCGGAAAACTACAGTTTCATGAGAATCAGCCAACTGTAGAAGTGACACTTGCAACATTCTCACCTGTGGCTCGCCCGAACTGTTCTCCTCGGTTTGTCGAAGGTACAAGCGATGTCATAAACCCGCATTTCTCGCAACGAAGACACTCAGGGCAATAAGAGTTCGCAGTCGATTTTTGGCATCAAAACATTGCCTATAACTCCCACCAGAGTGCGATTCATCGAGAACTTCGCTGATCTCCCGAATCTTGTCATCGACGTTGGTGCTAGGTGAATAGAGCTTCTTAATGCTCTCTCTGGCCTGGTCGACTTTCCCTCTTGCCTCAGTCGGATAGGAGATTCTGGCATGAACGGTAAAAGGACGAGGCCACCTACCGCAAAGCCCCATTCGACGGCAAACATATCAAGAAAGATTTTTCCGGAGAACCCTTGTGTCTGACGCATGACTCCATAAGCGAGTAGTGTGCCGAAGACGACACTCCAGTTCACTGCGCCAGCCATGGCACCACTCACGGGGCGCGGAGCCGAAATACCGTGACAAAACAACCAATGGACAAACCGGTCACCGTTTTACCAGCAAAGAACATGGCTACGTTGCCTGGCGAGAACCATTGAAGGAGAACGCCCGCCACAGCGATGACTTCCAATTTTGTTAACCAAGAAGCCATTGTTGCTTTTGAGAATAAACTCACACTGTGTGCACATGAGACATAGCTTCTGAGCGGCGTACTTAGACGCAATGCCTGTAAATATTCCATCAATGGCCGTTCCAGCCAAGAATCCGCCAATGAAAGCAAGCTGCCACCCTTCCGTGACCACCCACTGGCCGCCGAAGAGATATCCGTAAGACTCGCGAAACTGAGGGAGTGATATAGCAATCTTTTCAAGCAAAGTTAGGATATTCTCATGTACCGTGTAGTGTGACTTACTGATGTGCCGACTCCATCGTACCCAAAAGCAATGCAAGTGAATCCATGTATATACCTACAAGACACAGGCCAGTGAGAAGTGGAACAGAACCTGCGAAAGTACATACACCACGCAAGCGCTTTCGGGTTTTCCTTTACTTTCAACCCACCATGATGGCTCCGCATCCGATCTGGCTTGGGCATCAGTGTTTTCCAGCTTTGCGTCGTCTACATGAGCGACGAAGACCTTGGGATCGGTATCAGACATGATGTTGGCCACGCCACGACAAGAACGTAGGGGCAGGACAGAAAGCCGTGGGAGAGGTAGATTGAGTGGGAAGTACAATGCTTGATCGACTGTGGAAGTTGGACCAAGTTCATCTAGGTTCTCAATCACTCCTTATATTTCTTTTCGCCCGCTGGACGCCCGGACGCGAAAACTGGGCTTCCCAGGTCAAGTCCAGGGGTATGAGGGGAACGTCAAATCCAGGGGTTGTGCGGGGGGGGACCCAGTTAGCCGCTACCCGACTCAATCCTCCTAAATTACCCTAACCCTCCCCTGTTGTCGAAGACTATACCGGCCTAATACCCTCTTGTCGGAAGCTATACCCTCTCTTCGGAGGTCCCAAATATACACTACGCTTGTTTTTCAAGGGGCGCAAGTTGATTGAGTGGGGCGAAGGAGGCAAAATATTGGACGATCGCGCTTGAACTAGTAATTGCACGCCGTGCATTAATGTTCTTACGCCGAGGATGCTGAATTGTTCCGACGGACACGACTGCAGCGGAACAAGAAGCCCCAGTAGTAAATTCTGGCAGAAAGGACAGTACTATGTAATTGAATGCGCATCCACCGGTCCCCTCATTGTGTTGTTCTCTTTGTCACGTCTATCGCATAGCATCTGAGGTCTCCGTGCATCGATCAAGAATACTTGCCATCCACTTTGTTTCTGCTCCACTAGTCACGATGGGCTCGCTTCTACCCCAAACTTTAGACTTCAAGTCTCTGCTTGCGCAGTTGACCATCAAAGAGAAGGCTCTGCTGCTATCTGGTGGAGAGATGCCACGACCAGGCTATTATCGAACTCCGGCGAAGATTGCCCATGCTATGCAGGTTGGCGAGCTCAACGAGGAGACATTGGATGATCGTGTCATGGCTGTTTTGAAACTTCTCGACCGATTCGGTTGTTTCCAGGGCCCTTCTATCCCTCATGAGTCTAGCATCGATCGTCATAGCCTTCAGCAAAAGGAGCTAAAGTCGATGGCGTTGCTCGGCTTTGCGTAGGAGTACCTGGGACATGGAGGAAGGAAGGCTACGATCAACTGCCAACGGAAAATCACACCGTTTGAACCTTTTCAGGAGACTCTTAAGGGGTTGTCCAGCTCAGATATGCAGAAGGTGCTCCCGTATGGCGCATCTTGCCACCCCTCCAGAAGCATGTCTATGATGAGGAAGGACAACCCGGCCTCACTATGCGGGCTTTCTCGCCTGATTGTCCGACAATGTACGACGTCTGGGATCCACAAGCTGTGGTATCAATAAGTTGGCGTCCCAGGCATTGAGCGCATAACAGTGACAGGCACATTTCGTCCAAGAGCCAGCGGCAAGCATTATTCGATGGGAAACACGGCGGTTTATATTAACGACGAAAAAGTCTTCGAGGACATGCGCCCAACAGCGGACCTTATGACCTTTATCCTCGGTGTGGCAGTCGAGGAGCACGATCGGTATGATTTTGTTGCCGGTGAAGAATACCTCATTCGGCGGAGTCGAAACCAACTAGCGACGAGACATTTCCATTGAAGCATTTTACCCAGCCGAACAACATAGTATTTCATTTCGCTTCGCCTATCAGGACGATTTTGACGCAAAGCTACTCGCATTTGCAGCAGAACAGGCCGGGACGCAGACGTCGCAATTGTCTTCGTCTTTCATCAACCTGCATGGGAAACTGAAGGCTGTGATACGGACTACATGGACCTGCCACGCCGGGTCCCTGGACAAGCTGGTCTCAGTGGTCGCGTCAGCCACCCTCAAGACCATTGTTGTTAACTCGACCGGGTCGCCGATCACCATGCCATGGTTGGACGATGTCGCTGCCGTCTTACAGGCTTGGTTCCACGGCCAGGAGCCGGGCCACTCTATCGCCGACGTGAAGCTTGGCAAAGTTAGTCCAGGAGGCAAACTACCTGTCACATTCCCAAAACATTATCAGACTCACCAGCTTGGGGCAATTTTCCCAGTGATCTGGAGAGGGATATGGTCGAGTACAAGGAAGGGGCATTTATATTGGATACAGACACTTCGACCTATATCCGCGTCTTGTTTCCATTTGGATTTGGGCTGTCGTATACCGAGTTTGAAGTGTCGGCCGTACAAGTTTCTGGTACCAAGCTTGAGAATGGTGGGAGTCTCGACATCTCTGCACAGGTCACGAACATAGGCTCTAGCTCAGGGAGTGAAGCTCTGCAGCTGTATGTGGGAAGGAAAAGCATCACGGGTTCCACGACCGATCGTCCTATCAAAGAACTCCGGGCCTTTGCAAAAGTCAAGCTGCAGAGCGGAGAGAGGTACAAGGCAGTCATGACGATTGACAGACAATCGCCCTTGTGGTTTGTCGCTCCACGTCATTCCTCCGCCTGGCCATGTCGAGAAACGAAGCATTAATTTCATCCAGGCGCATTTCACAGCCGTACGCTTAACTCGGCAGAACGCATCTACCATATACACGACCAGGACCTCTTAGCGGTTCTCGTGGCCCTTATTATTGTCTGCGGCACTACGTTCTCAGCTTGCCCACGCTTTAGTAGTGTACACGACCATAAAGACCTTCGAATATTTTCATCTGCCTTGCATCTCACTTTTCATTCACCCCCTTACACATTGATCAAAGACATTTCTGCCGGCCGTTCACGCAGAGAACAGAAAACGCAGTGTTGCAATTAAGAAAATTAGGAATCGGATATGAATAAGACCTCCACCTCCCAAACCAATAGTCGAATACGAATATGAGTTGCACCAAAACTCGAATAACTATACGAATAAGTAAAATCTTTATGACTTTATTATTTTGCAGCCCTACAAACCTAGTTAAAACGCGTGGTTGAAACGCGTAGGTTGTTATTCTTTACAGCCAGTCATAATGGAACAATTCCCAGCCGGTCCTTCACAATATGATCATTTCGCGCTCACTATTGGCCAGCACTTTGCCACGGGTTTCAAAGCTAGAAGCTATGTGCAGCAGTATGCCATTCGCAACAACTTCGCAGTAAAGGATGTTCGGTAAAGAACGAAGACAACACGATTTTACTTGTATGCAAATGCAGCGCCAGGACACGAAACACGCCTCACCTGCCAGCAGCTGTCGGGACACAGGGAGAAGTACGGGTAACACGCCTTCGAGAAGCACGGGTAACACGTCTTCGAGAAGCACGAAGCGTCCTCTCTCAATGCCCTTGGAGAGTGCGCTTCAAGAAACAGCTTGATGACAAGTGGGTCACCACTGAATTAATCAATGAGCATCCTGGCCACCAACTCGAAGGGGTTAATCCTTATGCATATCCAGAAAACAGATCTTTGAGCGAAGAGGCAAAACAGGCGATGTTCGCACTCGTGAGAGACTCCCGTGCAACACTCACGCAGGTCGCGCGAATGGTGAACGTCACGTATGGGACACACATCCTGGCCAGAGATGTATACAACCGTACCTACGATCACCATGAAGAAAAACGCACTTCTTGCGCCAAATACCTTGAGTCTTTGCGCGAAGACGGTATGGTGTATCGTGTTAATATTGCACCAGACGATACACTCGAGTCGCTCTTTATCTGTCACCTGACGATGTTGCGAAATTCGTGTCTATGGTCAACTGCTGTTAATTGACACAGCTTACAAGCTCAATCGTTTCCGTCTCCCACTGGTCAACATCGTGGCCGTGGACAACAACCTCCACACCATCCGCGTCGCGCTGTGCTTCGTTACTAGCGAACAGACGCAATCTTATAAATGGGTGCTTGAGCAGCTAAGTAAGTGCAACGATGATACAGGGTCCTTCATTGAGCTAATAGGCCTATCTTAGAAGATTGTGTTCCCAGATGTTGCGCCTGCTGTCGTCATAACTGACGCAGATAAAACGCTGATGGAGGCTTTGGCAGAAGTTTTTCCGCAGACGTTCAATCAACTCTGCCGCTGGAATATCCTACAAAATATCGTCAAGAATTGTCGAGCAATGTTCAACAGCATGACGCAGTTCGAGAATTCATGGCGTCAGTCAAGCAACTTGTGACCTCTGACAGTACGGAACTTATGGAAGCGAATTTAGAGCAAATTGAAACAGATTTCCCTTAAAGGGCAGTTAACTACTTTAAAACACAATGGTGGGGACAGCGCGAACGGTGAGTTGAACTTTTCGTCAGGAAACGTGTCAAATTTGGCATCGGCACTACATCAAGAGTCGAGGGAAGTCATGCCGCGCTGAAAGGAGTGCTCACAATATTTGGCTGCTTATTTGCGTCCTGATGCTATTTTCGATGTTTATATTTTTAATTGTGAGAATTTTATATAAGGACGTGAAGGAATCGCCTTGATTGTTGTTCATAGTGAATAGTCTAAAATATACAGTTACTTGCTTTCCAGCGAACCAACCATCAATTCTCCCACATAGCGTTGCAGATGCAATAGAGATCCTTAAGGACATGCGATCCCAAGGCCAGCAGCTTCTGGAGTAAAGCACCAAACATGAAATAAATCAAAGCCACAAAAATTCACAAGGGAATACCACATCAGTGACATCACCATCACTACATATTAATGATTGTAAAATCGATCAACATACATTTTGGCCGCATCCCGTACTCCTGCCGCTTATGCATACGAATATGAGCCCACCATTCGAGTCCGTTCCTTTAAACTCTGCACTCATACCATTCTTGACGCATGCTGCAGCGAAACCGGCCATATCTGCAGACTCACCGTTCTGAAGACTGCTGGAGTCATACGTTGCCCACGAAGTGCAAATATTACCTCCATCTAAAGTATGACATATTGATCTCGGACTCTGGCCTCCTCTCCCTCCCGAAAATGCATTCGTAATCTCGGCATTGATAAATGCGCCTATCGTTGACTCGGCAACGCCTTTAATCGATCCACCCACTGCGTGTAGCGTGCTACAGCCGGCATATGCCCATCCATCAATGTCTTTACAATCTACCCACCCCCTTTCGGCCAGGTGAGCTGTACTATTGTTTAAAACCCATTCAGTTATGTTGTAAGCGTTAAACATGTACTTCTTTGATACCAAGGTACTATTCGCACTACCGTCATGGTCACCATAGTACCAGTTGCCCTCTGGTATCAGTTGAAAATGCTCGCCCGTGAACGGATCCACACACTCATAGTTAGGTCCCATGTACTGACATATATGTCATCCGCTAAGGCGAATCGCACCCCGAATAGCAAGAGTGCGATAGTAATATTAATATAAAAAGTAATCATGCACTTAGACATCATGGTTCCTTGAGTACCTGAAGAAGTGATTGTGCTCTCACGCGAAATGGGAACGTTGAGCGTTCTAACCATTTCGGCCGCAAGGCCTCGTCAATTGCTTATAAAGGGCAGTTAGGGTGCCCTGCTCCAAGGTGTATCCGGAACAGAGGCTTATCCTAGTGTCGGATATAGCAGCACACGATTGGTCCCCTTGCTATATCGTGCAAAATGCTTTCCCGAATCCCGAGCCGGGGTTGCCGAGGAAAGCCTTATGGTGAGGGGACTGTGCGGAACAATTTAGAATTTGTCGCTAGTTAGAAGATGGGTGTGCCTTAATCAATAATGCCTCGGTGTGCTTATCCACACCATGCCCTTAAGTCCGGATGCTTATTTGTAATGGCGTGAGACGAGACTGCTTTCCAATGCACCAGTCAATTGCGTTAGTGTTAATCCAGAATTTAAGTTAATCAGGGCTTTCGCATTTAGTCGTATTCCTGACGAGACCATCCCAAATCCGGGCTAATGCGCTTCGGATGAGCTCGCCAGTCGTAACCCAAATCCGGGCTAATGCGCTTCGGATGAGCTCGCCAGTCGTAAGTCGACCGGGCATTACCAGTCGAGCTTTCTTGAGACTAACTGGTAATTATTAGGGAATAGTCGACGGATTTACCGTTATGCTTGTACGGTTATAAAATATAACAGATTTGTTGAACCCAAGTGTGTACGTATTCTTCTGTTGTAGGCAATTGAAGTTCAATTTGTTCTCGGTGCGGGACTGCGAGCTGCACCGCAAAAAGTATTGTTACCAACTCCTTCGTCTAAGACAACTGCTTTTTTGCTCTTGCATATCAAAAACCTAATGACAAAGAGCGGCTAGGATTTAATTTCCTAGCAGAGGCTAGTCAGACTGCGAGGCTCATTTTAATATGTGTACTTGCGTGATTCCCTGACCAATCGTCCAACAAGCTGTCATGTTAAACCTGAACCACAGTGAGACAAAGATGAACAGGAAGGTAGCAAGCATTTCTTGTCACCGGCCTTACCATGCCAAATGGCCTATCTTGTTCTAGCTTTAGCGCCTTGGCGTTTTAATCACGCCAGAATGCCAGTTGGAGAAGGAGAGTCAAGGGGCTACTACCAACCATTCCTCTTTGGGACTCGCATAGAGTAGACTTTGCGTACCCATGGCCACCAAATGGTATCGAAATTCGAAATGCTGAAAGCCACACGTAGTTGCAAACCCTCCGAATGTTAGAATTAACGATTACATATTCGAGCTCTCACAAACGGCCAAGTCACACCTCAATTCCTCCGAGTAACTTCGGTCTAGCGGCCGTGGTAGGGCTAGGGTAAGCAGCAACAAGGGTGCGACTTGGGCACGCCCGTTGTACTATAATTGGAAGTGGGCGTCCTCCAAAGGGGTGATCATTATCGTATATCGTAATAGGAGCCTATAACTTGCTTAGAATCGCTTTCGGCCATGAGTGGTTGACATCATTCAAGACAGGTTTGGGCAATTCGAATACCTGGTTATGCCATTTGGTCTCACCAACGCACCAGCCACCTTCCAGGCCCTCATGAACGACGTGCTGAGCGAGTTCATTGACGTGTACGTTATCGTCTATTTGGACGACATTCTGATTTAGTCAAAGGACATCGACACACATCGCCACCACGTACGAGCAGTACTAGAAACTCGAACCACTTGTATGTGAAAGGCGAGAAGAGCGAGTTTCACGTGACGAAGACCGACTTCCTGGGCTATACGGTATCTGTTAGAGTTCACTGGCCTGGACTCCTAGTACTATATGGACAAGAAAGCTTGTGGCTTATGCCGATATATTTTAGAATAACGTAGGGTAATAACGAACGTTCCATACGAACGTTCCACTTTTCGCCGCGACGCGTATTGACCTACTTAACCGCTACTTTTCTTCACTTCGAAATATGGCAAACCTCTAGAAAGAAGCTCGCGTAATCCTTGCCCTTCAAGCTCGCAAGAACAATCCGAAGCTAAGCCTTAGAGCCGCAGCGAAGATCTACGACGTTACCCATACAATCCTCCGCAACCGAGAAGCCGGCCAACTTTCACGCGTCGATACCACCCCGAATTTACGAAAGCTTGACGATTTGGAAGAGGAGGCACTAGTTGAATATATTCTGAAACTCGATTCCCAAGGATATTCGCCTAGGCTTAGTAGTGTAGGAGATATGGCCGATCAATTGCTTCGCGTTCGCGACGCGCAACGCGTCGGCACCCACTGGGCGCACAATTTTGTTAAACGCCACAAAGAGGTCCGGACGCGTCGTGGCTACGACTATAGCAGGGCCAAATGCGAAGATGCGGAGGTGATTCGCGGGTGATTCGAGCTTATTAAGAACGTCAGGGCCAAATATGGGATCGTGGATGACGATATTTACAACTTTGACGAGACTGGCTTTTTAATGGGCATTATCGCCCCCGGTATGGTCGTTACGACCTCGGACGGGCGTGCGAGGAAGAAAAAAGTTCAGCCTGGCAATCGCGAATGGGCGACTGTGATCCAGGGCGTGAATGCTCTCGGCTGGGCGATCCCGCCTTTCATCGTCCTCAAAGGCGCTTATATCCTTCAGAGTTGGTTCTCCGGGAACGACTTTCCGCCGGGCTGGCGCCTTGCAGTTAGCGAGAACGGATGGACAAGTAATGAATTAGGTCTCGAATGGATTAAACACTTCGATATGCATACTAAATCTCGGGTTATCGGTAGGTATCGCCTTCTGGTACTCGACGGCCATGAAAGTCACTACTCGGTCCCCTTCGAGCTTTACTCCCAGTAAAACAACATTATCACGCTCTGCATGGCTGCCCATTCGTATCATCTTCTCCAGCCACTCGAAGTTGGGTGTTTTAACCCATTAAAAAAGGCGTACGGGGGACAAATCGAGGATCTAGTCAAGGCGCGGATCACTCACATTGCTAAGGAAGATTTCCTATCCGCGTTTACCAAGGCTTTCCCGGAGGCTATGACTAAGGAAAACATCCAGGGAAGATTTCGAGGTGCCCGACTTGTTCCTTTTGATCCGGAAAGGGTTTTGCAGGAGCTGGATCTGAAGTTAAGAACGCCGACACCCCCAGGGTCACCTCCCGGGACCACCCTACACTGGGCTCCTCAGACGCCAATCAACCCGACCGAGGCTACTTCGCAGTCCGAATACATTAAAACTCGGATCGCCAAGCATCAAGGTAGCTCGCCGACCGCAATGTATGACGCCATCAATCAGATGTTGAGGTATACGAAGAAGGTTCGTATCAGTATACTTTACAGTCGAAAGAGCTCGCCCAGATTCGGAAGGCGAATGAGGCACTTAGTAGGCGTCGAAGGGCTAAAAAAGCACGCCTACGGCAAGGAGGGTCCCTTACTACGGAGGACCTGCAGCTTTGGCAGACCAGACGGACATTAAAATGCAGCAAAAGGAGGAGACGCAGATGGGAGGTAGTCGCCAGCCGTTTGGGTCGAGGCGCGCGCGCGGCGGTGTGGCAACTGCAGCGCGACTGGACACAATGCGCGAACATGCCAGATTGTAAAAGAAACTCCTTAAAAAGACGACTACAAGTAGTTTTAATTAATTTTTGGCGCTGTGGTTCTGTAATTGACGTGTTTGTTGCGTCGCCGTGAAAAGTGGAACGTTCGTATGGATGGAACGTTCGTTATTACCCTAAGTTATTAACTATGCCGGGAAGTGGGTACAAACCTTATATACACTTCTCCGGCGTACAAGTTCGCAACAAAACTTTTAGCCGCGGACTAAGCCGGGCGCACGAAACTAACAAACAAAGTAATGTACATTGACATCATATTCAAAAACAAATGAAAGGGACGCCGAAATCATGCCGTAGCCTCGGAGAGGATCACGGAGCAAAGATTTGGGGTCGTGACGTCAGACGCCGTCTGCGGCTCGTGACGTCACCCTTCGAGGAATCAATATGTCAGCTTGCTGACATATTGATTGATTGATTTATTCCCTATATATCTCTACCTATCGATTTTTAAAATAAGGAGAGCAAGAAAAGTCAGAGTCATTATTCACAATTTACAAATTATAAAAATTATAAGCCACTGCTTCTAGCATCATTTGTCCAAAACCCACAATCAAGCAAGATGACATACAGTCGCGCTTTGTTTTAAGCAAAGGCACTAACTTAAAGCCTCCAGATATACATCAAAGAAATCGCAACCCGAGAATTGAGTAGAACCAAAACACTTATCTCTTGCTGCACGCCTTTCAGGTGCTTAGAACGGCCACACCCACTCCTGCAACGACTTCGGATCAATACCGTTCTCATACGCCTCGTTCTTGCATCTGATCTGCGCATTCAAGAGCTTCTCCCTTGTCGCTGCGCCAGTATTACCCAGTGAGGGCATGCGATCGAGCGCATCGATCGCCAAGCTGAATCGATCCGTTTGGTTGCGAATGGCCAACTCAAGAGGCGTGTCGATATTGCCTTTTTCCTTGTAGCCTCGCACGTGCAGGTTGTGCTGGCCCGGGCGCTTGTAGGTCAGGCGGTGAATGAGCCAGGGGTAACTGTGGAAGTTGAAGATAACCGGCTTATCGCTGGTGAAGATGGCGGAGTATTCGCGGTCGGAGAGGCCGTGCGAGTGTTCACTCTCGGGAACGAGCTTGAAGAGATCGACGACGTTGACAAAGCGGATCTTCAGTCCGGGCAAGTTCTCGCGGAGGAGGGCAGTAGCAGCAAGGGATTCCATTGTCGGCACATCACCGCAGGAGGCCATGACGAGGTCGGGTTCACATCCTTGGTCATTGGATGCCCAGTCCCAAATGCCCACGCCCTTGGAGCAGTGCTCGATTGCCGCTTCCATGTCGAGATATTGCAGGTGGTTTTGCTTGTCGGCAACTATGACGTTGACGTAGTTGCTTGAACGGAGGCAATGATCCATGCAGCTCAACAAGCAATTGCCATCAGGTGGGAGGTAGATGCGGACGACTTCGGGTGACTTGTTGGCGACGACATCGAGGAAGCCGGGGTCCTGGTGGGTGAAGCCGTTGTGGTCTTGACGCCACACGGTAGCAGTGAGGAGTATGTTGAGGGAAGCAACCTTGGCCCGCCATTCGACTTCCTGAGACTTCTCGATCCACTTGCAGTGCTGGTTGACCATTGAGTCAATGATATGGATGAAGGGCTCGTAGCTGTTCAGTAGACCGTGCCGGCCGGAGAGAGTGTAGCCCTCGAGCCATCCCTCACAGGTGTGTTCAGACAGCATTTCCATGACACGACCGGTAAAGTCAAGGTTGCCGCCATCGACATCCTCTTCAAAGTACTCGCCCATCCAGACTTTCTTACCTGCTTGGTAAACGCCACCAAGCTTGTTGGACTCGGTCTCGTCAGGACCGAAGAGACGGAAGTTGGTCTGGTTGGCGGCTATGATGTCGCGAAGAAAGACGGCCATGTTGGACATGCTGGGCGCCTCGGTGGTGCCACCTCGGTGGACTTCGATTGCGTAGTTACGGAAGTCGGGCATGTTCAGGGGCTTCTTGAGCACACCACCGTTGGCAACAGGGTTGGCACTCATGCGGCGGTTGCCTTCCGGTGCGAGCTCTTTGAGCTCGGGGATCAGCTTGCCACTCTCGTCGAAAAACTTTTCGGGCTCGTAGCTGCGCATCCAGTCCTCCAAAAGCTTCAAGTGAGCCGCGTTGGTAGCGACATCGGGAAGAGGTATTTGGTGGGCGCGCCAGAAACCTTCGAGGTAGTGGTCATCGACTTTGCGAGGACCGGTCCATCCCTTTGGCGAACGGAGAACGATCATAGGCCAGTGAGGACGGAAAGCCTTCCCTGACTCACGCGCTTGTTTCTGGTATGCTCGAATCTCCGTCACACATTTCTCCAATGTAGCCGCCATGGCTTGATGCATCGTTTCTGGGTCGCTGCCCTCGACGAAATATGGCGTCCAACCGTAACCGACGAAGAGACTTTCGATTTCTTTGTGGCTGATACGGGCGAGGACTGTAGGGTTGTTGATCTTGTAGCCATTGAGATGCAGAACAGGAAGGACTGCGCCATCGGTGATGGGGTTGAGGAATTTGGTGGAGTGCCAGCTTGTGGCCAGAGGTCCGGTCTCGGACTCGCCGTCACCGACCATCGTGAGAGCAATTAAGTCTGGGTTATCGAAAACGGCCCCGAAAGCGTGCGAAATCGAGTATCCGAGCTCTCCACCCTCGTGAAGACTGCCTGGGGTTTCTGGAGTGGCGTGTGAGCCAATTCCGCCGGGGAATGAAAATTGCTTGAAGAACCGACGCATGCCCTCAACATCCTCGGATTTATCAGGATAGACTTCACTGTAAGTTCCCTCCAGGTAGGCTTGCGAAAGCACTGCGGGCGCCCCGTGGCCCGGACCGGAGATGAAGATCGAATCCAGGTCGTATTTCTTGATGAGGCGGTTGAAGTGGATGTAAGTAAAGATCTGCCCGGCATCGGAACCCCAGTGGCCCAATAGCCGCGACTTGAGGTGCTCGACCTTGAGAGGTTCATGGAGGAGGGGATTTTGCTTCAGAAAGAGCATACCCAAGCACAAGTACAGAGAGGCCTTGAAGTAGTCGTCGATCTTCTTGGCCTCTTCCTTGCTCAGCGGCGTATCCTTGACGGTCGCACGGGCTATGCCGTAAGGCGAGATGGACTCGACCGAGACATCGTCCGATGCGTGGGGTGACATGTTGGCGATAGGTGGTGATTGGTGAGTGGTTGTATATGGGTAAGGAATAATGAAAGCTTGGATCCTGCCTATTGCTAAATCTGTTTCTGGGGCGGTCGCGACGAAAACGGAACAATAGGAAAAGAGTCCTTAGTAGTTGTGTACGATCTAATCGCTGTGTTGGACAGGCCGACTTTAAACGGACCGCGTGGGGAGAAATTGTTTTATAGCCGCCACTGACATATGGAAATGAGACGGTGAGCTTGGGAATGGACGCGTGTTGTGGTGGAGGCGGCTAGAAGTGGTGTGATGCTGCACTAGTTGATTTGGTGGTGTGATGCTGCACGAGATAGACACGGCACTTTGTCGGACCGAGCGGATCCAGAGCTCAGGGCGCCGCTGACGACACGTCGGTACGATAACGCTACAATTAATATGCATCTGTAACACGAGTTCAGGGGCTGAACGAGGCACAAATGAGCCGCACAGTATGAGGCACTTTGGGTGTGCTTGGGAACACGTGGTTTGCCAACACTGTACGGGTTCTAACCTTTCCCTATAGGCTCAAGGTTTTGCGGTAATATTAGAGACATTATTTTACCACAAAGGTCTTGAAAGTTCCGCAGGAGGCAAATACCCCTGACGTATTTTATGCAGCTAGATACGGGATTCTAGCCTCTAGAACTGGTTGAGAGGCTATTTGAAGGATTCAAGATCTGATTCGGCTATCTGGTCTTGTCAAGTCCATGCATCTTTAAGCAGGAAATAATCTGGTCGTTTATGGCGAGCCTCGTTCATTGTGTGGAATTAGTAGGGTTTCAGATTATCGGCAACTATATACTATGGCGCCGATCTTTACCTATACAAGGTATCGCGCTTTGCTAATACTATCCCCGATATCACCAAATCGTGACTATATAGCACCGAGAACAGCCCACTCGTCTTGCCTTGACGGGTCCACCCAGGCTTGCCTTGTGACAGATGCAATAGGAATGCTGGGGTGATCCAGCCGCGCCGTAACTCTGCACTCATTGGGTGAAATCTGGGTATTTAAAGTTTGCGGCGATTTTGTAAGTCCAGTGTGACAGAGGCGGCTCATACTCAAAACTTCGTGGCCATAGCTCAGTGAGTTTAAGAGAGTTGAGCGGGACACCCAAATTATCTCCGACACCGTCCCGCGAACCCCTCAATACGGCCGACGAGGTCCCAAGATCGTAATATGGCACCACCCTGTTAGCGCACCTTTCCGGGTATCATGCTACACTCTTTTGATGAGTTATATGCAGCCCATGAGCGAAGTCATGCACCGCACGATTTAGTGGTACCATTATTTAGAGGTGCCGGATCAGCTGTTTCCATTAACTTATTTCGTACTAGGTAACGGCAGAAAGCAACAGTGCTTTGGTTTTCCCGACTGATTTCTTTAGAAATTTCAAATTCATAGTAAACTATATCTCTACGGCGTCTCAACAGGATATCAGAACGAACGTGTATTACCCAGCACACCCTCAGATCATACATCTGATGAGCGAGTGGATGCCACGCCAAAAACACCTGGAGTATAAATGATATGACGAACAAAGTAGCTCATGACCATCAAATGCTTTCACTTCGTATAACGCTATACTGCATGTCGAAATCTACCGAAGAACTGTCGACCTTGATGCCGCCATCTCCGCAGCTATAAGAGATCTATTCGAAAATGCAGCTATTCTTCATATTCCGTCAGGTTCGTATGCATTATATTTGCATCCGTACTTGGTCGTTGTGATCAAGTAATGGAAAGTCTATGACGATTCTTGGATTCACAGCAACATCATTATACTCTACTTTTGTCGTCTGACCAGTAATCACTGCTTGGACTACTGATGCTACAAGCAAGTAATTCAACAGTAGCTTGCAAATAAGATCCATGTTCGCCTCCGGGGCCCTTCGAGGCTGTGATACTGTGCTGTACTAGTGGTTTTGGTGGGGGAACTGGCTACTGACTCGGTGGGCAACTAAAACGATATTAATGTTATTTACACTGTAACCTGATTACAATCTTACCTTCTAGTAATAATAATAATGTCGATTTTTCTCCAATATGCTCAATTTCACCTGAAGATGTGATGGCTTTCAACAATAGCCGACGAAATTCCCAACGTTCTCTCCAAATATAATCCCTAACCAGAAAGCGATGGGGAATATACCACACTCACATCTTCCCATGCATTTGGTCTGAGTCACTGTCATGCAGAAGAGAGTATCAAGCATTTATATAGTTAAGTACAAGATTACGACTGCCAAATTATCGCGCATATCATTAGTTATATATGCTATTGACTCTATAGTGACATTCAAGATTTTGAAAATTCCGTCCAATTGAATAACACTCAATACAGAGGTAGCGCAAAATATATGATTCATTATCAATATTCTAACACAATGTATTGGATCCTACTTTGCATTTAACACACGAATCGCGCAGGGTTTGTATAGCAGTTTCCTCCCATGCTCAGCGATTTCCGCAGGGACTTCCGTGAGGGGCTTCGATGGAAGTCTTGACCCACGGGCGCCAGCGTCCGAAGAGCGTAACGCTTTGGCCACTAATGCTTTAACCGCCTCTTCGCGGTGGTGGCACTTGGGGCTTCAGCCATCACTGTGTCGGCCACACTAGCGGCGTCGCGTTTCGCTTTGTTTTAAGGTCCAGAGAGAAGGCTCTGACAAACGCGCTATTCCTTTCTCGAGAGCCTCCATACATGCCGCTGGTGTATTTACGTTAAGTCCTAAGCCGGAACCGTAACGAGCAACCAACGAATTGGTTGACACTTAGGGTGATTTCGGGAAGTGGTCGTAAGCTTCTATGGCGAGCACGATCGATGCAGTCCTAGAAGGTACATTAGGACACTTATCTGATATGACATGCATAAGCATACGCATCTCATGTGGCCTTACCATCTCTGCTATTGGAGGGCGGAGTGCGTTGATGTTTTCCATCCATGTATTTAGATCCTCCAGACCCAGCGGCCTACCGGACGGCAATTGCCTCACTATCGCTACCTGCTTCAGAAGCTTCACGGTCAGCAATCTCTGCGATAGAGATGTCAAATGCCGCCAGAAACCTAGGAGGAATATGACCACATGACACAAAGTATCAAAGTTATGCTCCTTGATGATTCCCCCCACGGTATGTACATTTTCCTGGATCCGCTTCCGGACCTTTTGAAGGTGACGTATCTGGGAAATCAGCGCGTATTTGAAGATATCTCGGTAGTCTATGTGGACCACCCTCTCATCCGGAGGACTCTTTACCATTGATAATATTGGAATCCTTACGGAGCACAGTAGAACCGCGTCAAGCCGATTCGTTCTAAGCCGATACTATTTTCTGTAAAAATTCGCCTCATCACTATTAAGCCATTTCAATAAGCCGATAACCTCGCTAAACCGATATGAAATGCTGTAAACATGGCTTTACCATACATTGTAGTTGGTGCAGTCAGATTGGGACTAAAGGCGGGAGCCAGCACGTGATGTACAGAGTTGATAAGGAAATGTCGATCTGCCAGGTCATGGTACGGCCCAGCTCCTACACTGTGCTCTTCATCCATCCAAGCAGAAGGCAGTTGGCAATTGAGACCACTTAATACCGTCAATAACGGTCCGAAAGAGATATTTAAAAAAAGACTCAGACCTGAAGAAGGAATAGAGACGAAGAACATGGACGCTCGAAGTGAACGCACGAGGCAAGGGACTTACACGTCTCATAATACTGGTAAGAGGAAGATGACCATGGCGGAAGATGCGAATGATGACGACAAGGCGCATGCGATGAAGACGAAGAAAGCCAAGGGCAATGATTCGACAGCCAAACGAACCACTATATCAACTTTCTCCAAATCGAATGTGACGTCAGCAACAACAGATTCCAAGAACAATGCAGTTCAAATTGCCACATCATTAACCAAGGAGACGGACCCGCCCGAAAAGAAGCCGAGAACAAGACAAACAGCCCGTTGTACTGGCCGTGGAGGAGCGTCGAATGTTACACTTAGGAAAGTAGAAGATAAAGCTGATACGACAGACAAGCCCCCAAGGAAGAAGCAGACAGCTCGGCGCGGAGGAATCAAGGCTGCACCAAGGACAACCTCACCTGACAAGCCGAGCACGCTGCAAAGCAAACCGGTTAAGAAACAGACTGCTCGTCGTGGAGGAGGATTCTTCAGGCATGAAACAGTCAGTACCAGAGACAAATCCTACCATTCCTTCAATAGCAATGAGTTGGATGGCGACATTGAGATGCAGAGTACATACGATTTAAATGACGGCGAAGCTGGTGGATATTCCAATCCGGTATCTACAAGTAGCCAACGCCTTGGCCTAATATACGGTGTCTATGAAATTCGATCAGACGACCTCGACCAGTGGAGTGAATATGCTCAAGAGGAATTCACTCTTATTTTGTGCCTTTCTGGCAACTCGGTATGGGGTGCATATGATTTTGGTATGCATCACGGTATTCTCTACATACCCAACCGGCCCTACAGTGCTTCCCAGAACATGGTGCCCTTCACATGGCGAGGTCGTGAGAGAGGTGAAGGCGAAATGAGCTTTGATGAGGACAATGAAGGATATATGCGCTTCCTGGGTGATGGAAAAATTGAAGGCGAGATTAATTGCTATGGGCAAGCGAAATTCGTTGGACGGAGAACCAGTGGCAATAACACTCTACTACGAAGTGTCGCAAGTATGCAACACGAATGGAATGGATACAATTCACACGAATATGAACGCGAACGTGTATCAAGGTGGCATTGATATTTGCTTAATAGAGTTGACGCAGAGGATATTGCAATGATAGAAAAATTGGTTTCTGTACTGGGGCAGAACTGAGAGACAATTGTCTCCTATCGGGTGAGAATTGAAACACGATTTCATCTTTTTAGAGAAATGTAAGTTTCTTTGCGTCTCTGATTTGCAAACGCAGCAGGTGGTTTTCATGTCTGGATGCAACTTCAGGACATGTAAAAAGTAGCTGCAAAACGACAAAGATTACCAATCAATACAAACAGACAGTAATCTAACAGACTCTGTAGCATACTGTCAATTCCTTCTTAGAATGATTTAGCAAATATGGCACTCTTATCCCTCCCATAGTGTTTTGTTCCTGGACTGATGGATATGTAGTGTGTTGCAATCAAGGGAACGAAAGTTGGGAAATGAAGAGCGAACAGTTAAGTCTAGTGCACTCCATATAACAGCACTTATGCATGCAACTGTAAACATTACACAATTATACCGTATAGCAGTCTACATACGTAAGCTTTACGCCCGTCCAAATTGTAAACGCGCGAGAAACGGTCTATTCCTATTTAGGAACAACTACTTTAGCCACTTGAGCTTCGACACCTCACGGTGTTCCCATTGTGGAAATAGTAAATAGCCAATAATTATTCTCCGATCGAGTCGCCGCCTGTCGCCACCCAGTCACCCACCATAAGGCAATAGCCTTCACAGCCTGGCATGCGCACAGCTTGAAGTATGACAGGGGATAAAAGGCTGTCTAAGACGAAAAGTAATAATAATTGAGCCTGAATCTGCAGATGCCTCCTTGCGCAAAGAAAGCCTGACAAAGCAAAGCGTGGCCTTCCCATGATAAACGACATAATGTGACGACTTACGAACCCATATCCTAGATATATCTGCCATAGTTAAGATTGGTTGTGCGCCGCGTGCTGGCCCGTGCGCGCCAATACCAACAGTGTATCACCGAAGACTGAACGCATAGCCGGGTGAGTGATTGCCAGACTTGGTCAGAGCCCACAACCCATACGCCGTACACATGCATTATAAGAATCAAGTTAAGATCCTGTGGTCCCAAGCGTGGCATGAATACGAGCAAGATCGGTAATATCGTATATAACGGGCTCCGAAGTCGGCAATATCCCACATCCAGGATCCCAGATCTGGTAGCATTAGTTACAGAACTACGACGACCCCTATCAAGTCAGCCGAATCGTCAAGATCGCCGGCCCCGAAGTCGACCGATAATTTTTCAACTACCTATCGCTGAGATGGCAACGAGGGCAGGGATGAGCCGCCGTGTCCCCATCGAGACCCAACGCGTCGACGCGCCACTAACACAGTCGGCGACCTTCCTCGTTCTGTCGGTCACTGACGGCCCCGACGCGATTCGAACCGTACGCTCGACGCTCGCGAGCATCGATGATCTCGCCAAAAACGTCTCCATTCGCGATCTCGGTGCGTCTTTCGCGTGCACCGTCGGCATCGGCAGCGAAGTCTGGGACCGCGTCACTCGTCTACCCCGGCCCGCGGAGCTCCATCCCTTCCCCGCCGTCAAAGGCGCGATTCACACCGCTGTCTCGACGCCGGGCGACCTGCTCTTCCATATCCGCTCAGAGCGCCGAGATTTGTGCTTCGAATTCGAGCGGCAGCTGATGGACCTTCTCGGTGACGCTGTTACGGTTGTCGACGAGACCGTCGGCTTCCGCTACTTCGACGTTCGCGACCTACTCGGATTCGTCGACGGCACGGCTAACCCGGTCGGTCCCGCCGTGCCCGCCTCGATCCTCGTCGCCGAGGAGGACGCGTCCGCCGCCGGTGGCAGCTACATCGTCGTGCAGAAATATGTGCACGACCTCAAGGCGTGGCGCGCCCTCCAGGCCGAGCAGCAGGAGGCCATCATCGGCCGCACGAAGTTGGACAATGTTGAGCTGGACGACGCGGAATCCGGCCAGCGGTCACATAAGACGCTCGCCACGATCGAAGACGAGAACGGTGACGAGCATGACATCCTCCGCGACAATATGCCGTTCGGCGCCCCTGGCTCAGGCGAGTTCGGAACGTACTTCATCGGGTACTCGCGACGCCTGTGGGTCATCGAGCGGATGCTGCAGCGCATGTTTGTTGGGGACCCTCCGGGGCTGCACGACCGCCTGCTCGACTTTTCGAAACCGCTGACGGGCTCGACGTTCTTCGCGCCGTCTGCCAGCCTGCTCGCCAGCCTCGACTCCGACTGACGGACCTCATCCTGTCACGAAATTCAGCGACTCAGGACATCTATAGGTCTAAAAGCGGCGTCTGTTGATCTAGATGCATAGCCAATTGGGTCCGAATATGATCCGCTATATATTCGGCAATACGATTAGTAAAGGGTGTTGATCGGTTTGATCAGTTTGCTTGTCAAGAACTATAAGATCTATTCAATTCTGTTTTTTAATAAATAGAAGGATGTCTCGGAGTTACTAGTAAGAGTAAGATGCTTGGTTGGCACAAAGAGCTGAAAAATCGTAAGCACAGTTGCTATGTAGTCTGCTGAGCTCACTTCTGAATGGCGCACTTAGGCTGAATAGCAGTTAGGGTCTTGTCCATTCCGCAGTTATGTATTTATGAATTATGGACGCAATAATTTCCGGAACCGCTGGACACACTTCACAAACCAGTGTGCCATAGACCTATTACCTGTGTGGTGAGGGAAGCAGGGTACGCTAGGGTCAGGGGAAGCTGCTCGAGCAATTGCGGCGGCGATGTGGGCAAAACGCGTAAGCCAAGCTCAGATCCGATCCGAGCGGTCAATTGCCGAGGTAATTGCCGAGGTACAGCCAAGGGCAAATAAATGCTTACGTTCCTAATTGGGAACATTCGCAACTCAAAGCATGGCCACCTGAGGAATAAGAGATATTTAACCAGGAAATCGCCAACCATCTGCATCACACGAGGTCCGCTCGCGTAATCGCGGTCCGCCCACAGGAATTAATTAGTCATTGATCTCACCCAATGGGTCGCGTGGTGAAACTTATCGGAGCAGGCATAGGCCTGACGACAGAGGCCATCAAGTCGCGCCAGTCTCCGTTGGCTTCGCCGTCACCAGCGGCCGGCACCAGCAGAAGTGCTTCCGTCAATTTGCCACAGTACTTCGATGCCGCCGTGGACCTGCCAACAGACCCCGCAAACCAGCACTGCGGCGACCACGACGAGTACGTCGACGCCCATGACTCGGAAGAACAAGAGGAGGTCCGCGATGAGGATGATTGGGACCTCGACGATGCCGTCGAGGAGTATACAGGTCTGGGGGCCTCGGAGGATCAGGAACCCCAGATCGACACCGATGAGCTACTTCGAACATTCATGGACGGGATCCCGCCACCTCCAAAAGCAGCCGACGTCGCAAAGTTGCCATGTCCCGTCATTATTCCGCAGCGGAGACCGCGTAACAAGTCTCGTGGTTTCATTCGCGCCTATGCTCCGGTTCTCGAGGGTTGCGGCATAGACCAAACGATGTTCATGAACTTTCTCAAGACTTTTCATCAAGCAAGCCAGGCAAGTTATCGTCCAGAATTTAGTTTCACGTGAGTTTGTGTAGTGCTATTCGTCGTGTCTACAAATATTCTTATTCATATGTTGAAGTCCTCATCAGCTAATCCAACCGCCACAGTCCTCCCCTTATCTCGACGTAATCAACCTTGCAGCTTTTGCTGCGGGCTTTGCTCCATCGGGGATAGCAAAGGCAGCCTCCGTTGCTGTGCAGGTTTCCGTTGGCTTTGCCAAGGAGATCCAAGCGAGACAAAGGTTAGTGTTGGTTGTAGTCCGTCCCATGTAAACGATATAAAGGGTTCCGTTCAAGCACTCACACGCTTCATAGGACCAACTCTTTCTTGGACAAGATGAACAACGAGTTCTTTAAGCCACGCGGGCTCTTCTGCCTGATCATGACGTACAAACCTGACCAATCTGCGCCGCATGAAATCGTTGATATCTGTCAAACAGTCCGGCAGACTCTCGCGCCAGCTTCCTCCACGGCCAGAGAACATCTCAAGAAATTTCGTCTGTCGAGCGGTAAAACTTACGGCGAGGTCGAATTGCCGGAGTCTGCACCCCTCATCTTCCCAGCCCTTGACAGTCTTGCCAGCGACAACGGGCAAGAGCAGAACAAGCTCAAGCGGAGTCAAAAGTTTATTGCAGACTATTTTGACAGACGCTCGCAAGCAACTTATGTACGTCGTATGAAATCTAATTAGTGTTCTCCCACGTCGAAACTGACAAGATTACGTCGTCTAGGCTCGCCAAAACCCCGAATCATCCCTGGCCGTGCCCATCGATGCGCAGTTTGCGTCTCGCTACAGCGATCCTAATCACCCTGCGAATAGCGGTTCCCTGATCGCGCTTGTGACAGGAGGCAAGGTCGATCCCAGGAGACGGCGGCGGGAGCGTCGTGTCAGCCGAAGGGGGCAAGATCCGTCTACTGTGCCGGTCGGCCCCAGAGAGGGTCCGATCAAGCGGATGTTGAAGCAGGTGAGACCCGAAAATTCCTGATTGCGTAGCTCTAGGTCTTTTTTGACTTACATTTGTTTTAGGATGTCTTGTACCTCATGATTGTGAATCTCCCAACGGACGATGAGATGGAGGCGGCTAAGGTGCAGGTGAACAATCTTATGGCCGCAGCATAGCGTCTCAAATGGCGTTATGAAAACTGCACCAATGGAGACTCGGGAGGCAGGGAGTAATGATTTTTATTGTAATATCCTTCGTTCGCAGTAAACAGCAGATAGTCAAGACTCGGCTACAGTTAGAAAAGCACCTTACAATATCGGGATGGTCACCCTACCGTTAGTTCCATCGACGACGGCCGAGATTTCACTGAGACCGGTTGCTGGCACTCATTTTTTTCGATTCTCAGGTGCCTAACAAACGCCTATATACGGCGTTGTAATGTATGCAATATGCGGGTTCCATTTGGGCACAAAATAGTCCTTTTATGTAGTGGCGACTGGGCTGGTGTCTACACCTACCGGTTGTCCCCCTTAGGGAGACCATCGAAAATATTCAACCTTCCGTAGACAAGTCATTAGTTAACGCTTCCAATGCATTAGTGATCGAGATTAATCTTCCAACCGGACAATCCAAAACGCGCAAATATCCATAAACTTCAGTGATGACAGAAGACGCTACTAAACGGTAGCAGCTTTGCCAACCAATGGCGTATATCTCTAGATCTTGAAGACGTTTATGGTGCGGTTGAAGAAATTCGACGCGCCATGCCGACGAACGCCGGATTTTTTTTTCCGGGGCTGGAGGAGATTGGTGCACGGCTTGAAAGTAAATATTCAGCAAGAGAATCTGAAGCGACCTAGTCCGACTTGCTTGAAAATTACGTGATGCAAATGGCCATACGGAGAGAGAATTAGACAGGAGGTTGCGACCAGCGAAATTGCTTGCGTGCCCTAGCTGATAAGCGAGAAAGTTGCAAGGGCCGTGCGGGCAGCGATTGCGTTGACGAACAAGCTGTGCGTCTGGTGGTACTTCGGCGCCTCGGCCAATCTTGGCACGTTCAGACATCCGCGCTCGTTACTGATTGAGAAATGCTTAAGCGATCGTAAGTTTTGCGACATTATGGTGGCTGATACTGGTTGATACAGGATACTTTGCTGGCTTCTCCTTATCTGTGGTCCGTGCAGCATTCCCAATCCTTTCGTCGCAATGATAGTCCAGGCACGCGACGAGATAAGAAGTCATATATTGGCCAGGACACGCAGCCATGGCAAATCAGAAGGACAATAAGTTCTTAGTTTCGGAAATTTACGAAGAGGTAATTGAGTAGCGGCAGCAGTTACCTCGTCTTGGTCGCGTCGACTATTCTACGAAATAAAGAATACTTGAAAGATCTTAGTCAACCAAAATGTTTTTTAAAGTGGAGAGTCACAATCCGACGCTGGAAATTGATTCCACCGGACGGGAAGTTGTCATGCCGAACGACCACGTCAACTGGGAACCTTCAAAATTCGACAGGTTCATGAGTACCTTCTGGGACTCGTTCACAATGCCTCCAGTGCGGAGACACTATGTGAACAAGATCGACTTCTTTATATTCTCCTATTCACTGGCATCGTACATTGTCAAGGCGCTGGACCAAAACAATTTTTCTAATGCATTCGTGTCTGGCATGCAGACCGACGTGAGTTATATAGGTGAACTCAACGCAAGAGGCTGGGGCCCGCTAACGACAGCTTGTCTGTCTAGTTGAAATTGTACGGCCAGCAGCGAAACCTTTTCACGACGTTGTTCAATATGGGGTATCTTACCGGATCTGTGCCGAACCAGATCATAATCAACCGCATTCGGCCGTCGATTTGGATTCCGATATGTGAGATTATGTGGGGAATTTTGACAATGAGCATTGCGGCCACGCACAGCGCGAACGCGATCTACGGCATCCGGTTTGTGTGTGGATTTTTCGAATCGGCAACGTTCCCTTCTTTCAGTTTAATTCTGGGCAGCTGGTACACGCCTAGCGAACTGGGCAAGCGAATATCCCTGTTCGAGTTCTCGTCATCGGCGGCGGGCATGTTTTCAGGGTATATCATGGCAGGACTCTACGCGACAATGAATGGCACGAGGGGCATTCCCGCCTGGCGATGGATGTTTATTATCGACGGCATCATCACGATTCCGATTGGGAGTATGGGGTTTTTCTTTTTACCCGATTTTCCGACAAGCTCCCGGGCGATGTGGATGAAACCTTGGGAGAGGGAGTACGGAATCCGCCGGATGGCTGCGATTGGACGCAAGCCGCAGCAGAAACTGACCTTGAACCGCCTACGAAAGCTGTTTCTGGGACCGACGTTGTGGGCGTCGTTCATACCTTACAGTGCGAACTGGTGGCTTAATTACACTTCGTTTTTCAATCTCTGGCTCAAGAGCTTGACGCATCCCAAGCTGACGACCGAGCAAGTTAACACGATTCCGACTGCGGGAAACGCGCTTGCTGTTATCAGTGCCTATGTGTGGCCGACGATTTCAGACAAGACGCAATGGCGATGGCAGTTTGGTGTCCTTTCTTCTGTGTTCGGTCTCGTTGGATCGATCTTGTTGTCGGTCTGGTACTTGCCGTTCGGAGTGCTGATGTTTGCTCAACTGCTTCCGAACGCGGGCGCGTCCGGCCAGTCGCTGCTGATTGCGTGGATGCAGGAAAGCTTTCAAGACGACACAGAACTGCGGAGCATGATCACCGGGTTCGGAAACGTGATCAATTACGCCATGAACGCGTGGTTGCCGCTCGTGTGCTATCCCACGTATATGGCTCCACATTACAAGGCCGGATACCAGACGTCGGCCGCGCTGTATGCGCTCCATATCGTCAGCATATTTTTATTTAGGTACTACATAAGGTGGTATCACACACACAACAATATGGTCATGAATAAATACGGCCTGCCAACAAAATGGGACGAAATATCTGACGAACCGAATTCTGAGGGAGTCGTGGTAATGCGTGACGTGGACTACGAGTCACATGGCAAAGAAAAGGAGGGTGCTAAAGTCACAGTTATCTAGGGTATTATGTTAGCTATGCTTTATGGTTGTAGAAGTGTGCCCACGGCGAATGGTTAGCAACAACATCGCCGCGAATTGAGAATTGCAAGGCATATGCGACGTCGGAACCCACGTCTGAACGCGGGGGAACAAATGCATTTTCGGTAAATTCTATTGCAATACGCTGCGTAGCGGTTTAAGTAACGGCGCACGACAAGCAATGAGAAGCTGCTTGGCAACATCTCCATGCCAAAATTAAAATATAAACCGGAAAAAACTGGCAATCGGCAATGACAACCTAAATAACGCTGCGGCTCCTCGTGGCGGCGTGTATTGCGTCTGCCAGAGCCTTCAGCCAGTTCTCAGTTCGATGGGCCAGAAAAAAGCTTCATCGACCGGCTAGATGGTGACGACGAAGGACAGAAAATGTGCGAGAAAAGACCAGCACTGACCCACTAACCCCTCTGGATCCAGCTTGTCTATTTTATAATCCTCCGCGAGCAAATAGACGAATATCAGCACATGGTTGTAAGCAACGCACCCCTGCCGTTGGTCCAGGGTTAGGGGTAGGATTGGAAGCTCTCTCCTGGGCCAATGCCTTTCTGTTTCCCATCTATGCCAACCGTAACCCAAGATTCCTTTCACAATGGCACCAATTAAGAGCGTCGCCATCATTGGCGCAGGGCCAGCAGGCGCAATGGCGGTCGATGCGTTCGTTCGGGAGAAAGCATTCGACGTGATTAAAGTCTTCGAGCGGCAGGAGAAAGCCGGGGGATGTTGGTATGTCTTCCCCGCTTTTCTGACACATGGCACTGCAAATCCTAAGATATCCCAGGGTATCAAGAGATAACGAACCCGAGATAATCTGGGACTTTGAGAAACTGGCCAGTCGCACTGCAGATGCTCCGTTGAAAATCCCAGACAGTCTTCCCGGATTTGCTCCGCCATCGTCGCAGCATCGATTTATGGACTCGCCTGTATATCCTGCATTGGAGACGAATGTTGACGACTCTGTCATGGCTTACTCTCAGGAACCCATCCCGGCGATTCGATCAGAGTGGTCGATCGCTCGTCATGGTCACGATACGCCGTTCCGGCACCACAGTGTCATCAGACAGTATATAGAAGACCTGCTCAACCGCAATGGGTACCAGGATCTGGTGCAATATAACACCACTGCTGAGAAAGCCGCCAAGGACTCTTCTTCCAACAAATGGGTCTTGACATTGCGGAAAGGCGGTTCTGGGGGTGGCTTCGATTACTGGTGGACAGAGACATTTGACGCCCTGGTCATCGCGTCGGGACACTTTGCGGTCCCATACATTCCAGAGATCAAGGGTCTGAAGGAGTTCGCTGCGGCCTATCCCGGGAGGGTGGAGCATACAAAGCAATATAGAGGGCCAGAGAAGTATCGCGGGAATGTGAGACGTCCCGAATTCAACCTAATAAATGATAAGATTCTGACCAAACCAGAGAGTCATCACCGTCGGAGCTTCTGTATCCGCCGCAGACACGGCTGTGAGTCTGATCGACACGGCTGAATCGCCCATCTACGCCGTCGTCCGCGGTCGGTATAACCCTTACTTCGGTGACGAGGCGTTCAAGCACCCGAAGATTCAGCGGAGAGCGCCTATCTCGCACATATCAAGCGGCAGCGGCGACCGGACGGTGCATTTCGAAGACGGGACGTCGGTTTCCGATGTCGATCATATCATTTTTGGCACAGGCTTCACCTGGACTCTTCCCTTTTTGCCGGATGTGCCGACAAGGAATAACAGAGTTCCGGATCTATATCAGCATGTGTTTTACCAGAATGACCCGACTCTTGTCTTCTTGGGAGCTGTATGTACATCCTGCGTTCGTGATGCCGAGACAACTAACAAACCTCTCTGAATCCAGCTTGGCGCCGGCTTAACCTTCAAAGTATTCGAGTGGCAAGCTGTCGCTGCTGCGCGCGTATTGGCAGGAAAGGCAACCCTACCTCCAGTTGAAGAGCAGAGAAAGTGGGAAGTGGAGCGAATTGCACGAAAAGGCGACGGGCCTGGTTTCATGGTTCTAAACCCCGATTTCGAGGAGTACTTCGAGCACCTTCGGCTTCTGGCCGGTGATCCTGAGGAAGGAGAACCTGGACGCAGATTGCCAAAATTCGATCAAGCATGGAAGGATAATTTTGACACTGGGCACGAGAGACGTATTACGATGTGGAAGACGGCGAATGCGGCTGCAATCGCGGAGCTTCAGAACCAGGGAACTGAGAGTACCAGAGAGAAGGCCAATAAGCTATGAGTGGAAGTTCCGATTTTTTGGGCTTTTGTGCCAAAGACTTAGAAACCACCGACGCTCACTTTCCTTGACCTTCTTCCCTTCGAGTTGGTTGACTTTAGATATCCTGTTTGCCTGCACGTCAATTTTGTCGCTTGTTCCGTCTGAGTGATTTGGGGCTGAATATTTACGTGGAGAGAAACTAAGTTACAAAACGACTGAAACAGACGATTAACTTGATGAAGAACCAATTCAGCGGCAAAAGGAGGAGCCATGGAAAGAGGAAAGGATAACTGCGTTAGAGGGAATCGAACCCCCGACTGCTGTGTGAGAGACAGCGATACACGATAGCGGATAATTGTTGGAGAGATGATCCATTCCCTTTGTAAGCTTCAGAAAAGAAGACCTCTCAGAAGTTCCATCTCCCACTTCTAACATTCTCTCTAGCATACGCAGTTTCTTTCTTCACTTGACATGTGTCCGAGGAGAGTGTCAATCGGAGTTCGTCCGTGGGCCTGCTTGCATTTGGGACTTTGACGATTGACAGGACAGCTGTCACCAAGATGAAGGAGTCATTTTATCCCAGGCCGCTGGGTAGAACATGGTGACCCCGGCCACACAGCGAGCATGCGACCAGCTCTTAGCCAGCGACTTGACAGTGCAGCTCGGCATCCAACATCTTGTCGATGGCTAGATGGCGGCAGACAAGAAAGATGTGCACATCATCTGCATTTCCGCACGAGTGGAGGACTTTAGGTTCCGACGCCGAACGTCACAGGCTTGTTGATCGTAAAGGCGGCACACCAAGCAAAAACGAATAATTCCAAATCTCAAAGTGGTGCAGTCAAGACATTGGAGATAGATACACCAACTCAGTTTCTCTGGGAGTACAAGCCAAAATAAGGACAACCAAGATTTCTATGGAATGGTCATGTCATGTATTGTAATAGCAAATTCCCTTTCAAATTTTAGTGCCAAGGACAAGGGGACATCCTTGCCCTTAATAAAGGTATAGATGCATTATTGGTAGCCAGGGTCAAGAAAAGAAACACTAAAAGTTCAGAATAAAAAACGACTGAAACGTGCAGTCTATTTTACCTAGAGAAGTTAGCGTATTCTGGGATTTCAGTCAAACAAGCAGACTTTTGAAAGAATTGTCCATCAGCAGCAGCAGATCATCCCCACGATACTGTGTGAAGTCACCTATAAGCATAGTAAATTCATCGCGGTGTAGGAAACAGCCATACCGATCTCCTCAAATTTGCAAGGATATCTTCGATTTGCTCCAGACTTCCACGATGAAAGGTGGGAGAAGACTGTCACGGTGAAGTTATCATCATCATTCGCTGCTTTCTGATATCGCATCGCAAAATGTTCGCCCCGGCAATTTGCCTCTTCGATTTTTCTGGCATTGCAACTGTCGCTGAGAAAAGATGTAAATGTCGCTCTGTGAACAACAACTTTATCAAATTTATTGTTGCCTTCAAAGCGTCGCGAGATGGCTATACAGTAACTTATACTTCGCGTGCACGATGGCACAACTTCTTTGGTCGGATCGTTTACGTCAAGGATCAGGATCTGCAATTACCCACTAGAACAACATAGACTTGGTACAGTTCGGAATTGCATATAAATACGAACTATTAACCGCTATATGAGAGTGCGGAGGAATTTCATTATTTGACAGTGGCCATCGCAAGACCTCAAATCACAGTACTGAAAGAGCCAGTAACTTATACCCTGACATATGATAGAGCAGGCTTATTGTTCCGCATCTCATCTCCGGGAAGAAGCCTCAGTAGCCTAGCACCCAATTCTCGTTCTACTCTACAATGCTCTAGCATATCGTCTGTGATGCTATTACTATCAATACTATCCACTCCTACGGAAAACTGCATCATCATGCCCGTTGCTAGGTGCCAGGCAATGTGACAATGAAATGCCCAGATTCCCGGATTGTCTGCCTTAAATCTAATCACAGCATGCCCTAGTCGTGGAATTGTCACAACATCCCGTCGGATTGGATTGTCCAAGACATACGAAGAATTGTATTCCGGTCGCCATTTTCCTATTCCGGCTTTCTTTTCTGCATATACCCGCAAAACCCAGAAGTCGTGGCCGTGGAGATGAAATGGGTGTGCCCCCTCGTCGTCATTGTTAATAATTAATTCCACGACACTTCCAAGGGGAATTTTAGTCACTAGTTGATCTCCGCCCCAGATGGCTGTATTCTGCCGACCACTGACGGTAGGAGTGGGAACTGTGTCTGACGCATTGACAAATCCAAGGGCAACTTGGAGATTTGGTGCCCCGATGGCTGGTATGAATGATGTACGGTTGATAAAACCAAAGGGAGCGAGATGCACACGATCGAACTGCATATTTTTGGGTTGAATCACGTACCGCAGATCGGCTTCTGGTACATCTAAGGCCAGTCTTGGCTTCAGCGAAGTAATGTCCAAATCCACGCATTCCTCTGGTGGCAATACATCATTCCATTGCGAAGATCGGGGAATAATCGGTGGCATCCATGTTTTAAATATACGGCGCGCCACGTGGGCGATCATTGTCTTCGGCGACGGTGACACGTATTCGATGACAGTACTGAAGTCAGATTGATAGCCATATGGTCTGTATCGGAAACAACTGCTATGCATGTGTACGCGCATGTAAACCGAATCCATAGTTGAATCTGCTGCGACAATGACAGAATATCGCTGTCCAGGAGAAATGGATAAGAAATACGAAGGCGAAGCTTCAACTTCTGTCGAGTCTACTTCGATAATGTTCAGGATGTGGTCGTCGATGGAGAAACTCATTTCCGCAAATGCTGAAGAATTGAGGATACGGAGTCGGTATCTCTTTCCACGCTCAAATTGAAAAGTAGGTAGAGATGAACTCGGCGTACACGAATACCGTTTAGGAATACGACTGCAGTTGGCGATGCCTTTCCCATTTAGGAGTCCATTATCTGGAACGGGCTACAAACGAATTGGTTAATTTTTTCAATAAGCTAGGAGACAAAACTTTCGGACCTCAAATCCGGCACTTTGCTGCGACAAATACCAATCCAGGTTTGCGTCGCCCACGTCGTGATAATGATCGTGAAGTACGATAAATATCTCCTCATCATAATCCCGGCCAAGTATATATGCCTCGTCAGGGTCATAAACGACAAGACCACCAAACATACCATCTATTCGCTGTAGTTTCGAATGTGAGTGCCACCAAAATGTTCCAGATTGTTTCAAATCGAAGGCATACGTTAGCTCGCCTCCGGGGGGAATTCCGCATTGCGTGACTCCTGGGACACCATCCATTGCATTCATACCGTGCTGAAATAGGCCATGAAAATGGATGCTCGTGCTCTGATTGAACATAGCTAGATCATTCCGTACGCGTATCCTAAGCGTATCGCCTTTTTTTGCCCGTATAATGGGGCCCGGAAATTGTCCGTTAACCAGAACCATTTCGCGTAAGACACCATCCGGAGAGCGGGTCTCGTTTTTGACGCGCCAATTCAAATTGTGGATTGTTGGATATTCCGCGCCATAAATGTCCTGGATAGATTTTGCTGTTGCCTGCATTTGCGCCAGTCGCTCCGACGGTTGTGAACTGTTTATATAAGTGAATATCGAAGCATCACTTATAACTGCATATAGGAGGAAAACTATAATTAGGCAATATATTGTAAAAGCGATCAGTACATCTACACGTTCAGTTAACAAGACAACGCATAGTCAGATGTCAATGTTGCAACATACTTCTACTGAGTCCCAGGAAAGACGTCGACATAGCTAATTGTTCAGTAAACACAGCGGTACAAAAGAAATGCAATCACTTGAATTGAACGAGAATAACTGCTGCCCAGTTTTCCATTCTTGTCCGCATCCCATCTAAGCGGACAATATGGGCATCGTCGTCCCCCGTGTGCAGATTGTAAGGAAGGGGCCCTTTGCTATTTCCCCTCTCATTCCTACAACAGTCAACCATGAACAGAAAAGTGCTCGCTTAGCGGAAATTCGGTTGGCACCGAGGTCGTTGCCAAGAGGCAACAAAAGCAATAACGACAGCTCTCTAAGCTTCCCTAAACGCTAAAGTGCTAACCGAAACGGATGAAGCAGCTCATACATCAAAGCAAAAGAGATGAGCTCAATATCGGAATAACCGTATTGAGGATGCCATATGACGACTTAACAGGACTCAATTGGCTGACAATTGAAATGTAAAGAGTTGGCTGTCTCGACACACGTGTCGGTGTGAAGAGAAAGCCATTGGACCTCAATTAGGGTTGGTGCCTGGAACGGCTTCATGCACCACGCAACTTTCTAAGATATGCCGATCTACTGAGAACGCCGGTAACACGGCAACAGGTTTTTCCGTCTCTGGCTAGGGAATTATCCCGTGGTCAAATCTCCACATCGAACGGCTCGACTCACCTCTCATTCTATTGAGTCCCATTCTGATGGACTCAAGATCTCGGCCACATATTCTTTTCAATCGAGTTAAACAGCTTCGGCGCTAAATGCTTCTGAATATGGTAATGGAAATGGTATTGCTATCGCTGGCCGCTCTGGTCCTGATAATTATGGGGCCCCGGACAACGTTGACAATGCGCTTGCCAGTCATTAGTCGGAGTCTGCTAGCGATTTTGTTAGCTAAGCGACAACCGCTATTTGGTTTTCTAGTCGCGATGCGTCCGGTTTCTTCAATGTTCAAAATATACGCTATTGGGAAAGTGCGACAGCGGTTGCAGTGAAATATCCATATCGTGTTGTTTCACTACAGGAGTGGAGCCATAGGGAGACCCCCCTGACTAAGTATATATTTCCAAAGATCAAAATCGTACCAATCATAAAATACTATAATTTATTTTATGAAGAGTTCTACCTGGTTGGTCTGCACGCCTAACCTCGGCCGGGAGGGATTCAATACTCACGGGGCACTATACTTTCCGGACGCAAAATAAGCACAGGTATCTGCAGCTCCTGATAATATTAGTAGATAACGGCGCTAATCAAAAGCTAATCGGATTATTATCCCGCAAGATCGTTCCCGCTTATCTCTGGGACTACTGTCCGCGGGTATGAGTCCAACATCTGCTAAGTACACTTCGGTTGATCAATTCGAACAATTGTGAAGTTATAAAAGCCTTGGATATGCATTGAACAAACTGAAACTAAGAAATCCCAGTTGTAACTGAAGACGAGAAGTTATTGAAAGTAATATGTGTGTCGATCAAGCTGCGAGCTTCGCTTATCCGATCGACAGCGCGTATGCAACGAAGCAACTTTAATACTTAGGTTTACACTGATCATTTTACAATTATGTTGTAACTCAGTAGCCCACTTCGCGGATCGGCATTATTTGTGGCCAAACGTTTCCATTTCTAAGAATCTTTACTGAGACTCGGCAAATGAAACTTTGTCTGATTTTGTCCTTGGATAGCGGTGCAAGATCCAAGAATTTGCAGACGGGCTCGTAACAAATCTCGCAGCTGGCAATTTGTTTCTCTCCTGCAACAACTTCGTTTGGCGTTGCTGTTCAAGTAACAGACGTGAGCTATAATTTACTGTGCCCCTGTATCGCTCGATTCTCTTCTACTTCTGGCCGATGTGATCCAACTTATCAGAAGCGGCATAGGCATTCGGATCTCCTACCATTCTTCCTAACACGTGCTGTACGCTTGGACATTGATCCTAGATAGGTATTGGCTGAGCTATAATACGCGAGCGGGAAATGCATTGCGATGATTTCTTTTCTTTTTTTGACATCGCAGTGCAGTTGCCTGCTGTCGACCATAGAGTAGGAGGGGGTGTCCCTAAGAGATCTCGTTAGCTATTCTCCGCCTACGATGGTCTCTGTTAGCAGGAAACCCGTGGTCCGTGTCTGGACTTGTAAGTCTTCAGTAAGCTGCACTTCAGTCGTGTGTTTCGATTGATATCTCGATGTGTTAAATAGCCTTCAGGTCGCAGATAACGACGACAGCACTTATATAAGCAGAAAGGTTCGCCCGCTTCTGATTGAGCTAAGAATCGCATTGCACAATTAGTCGACTTCCTGGGTTGTAATTATGGTTGCCTTGTCAATGAAGTTATCCGTTGCATTGGCCACTGCCTTGACTGCTATTCCGTCAGTTTTTGGCGGCTCCTTAAGTGACGTTAAACATGTGGTTTACTTCATGCAGGAGAATCGTGCTTTCGATCACTACTTTGGCACCATGTCCGGTGTCCGCGGTTTCAAGGACCCCAACGTTCATGTGGACGACAAGGGGACACCAGTGTGGTATCAGTATGCAGCCTGGGGGGTAACAACCGAGTTCAAGGTACAGTAGTTTAACACGAATTAGGCCTACCACGAACAGCGAGGCAGAATATCTGCTTCCTTTCTATTTGGGTGCAAACCCGGCCTACAAGAATGGTAGTCAATGTGCTGTCGGTGGCTCTAATGACTGGACTGAGAACCATAATGCCTGGAACTATGGAAAGATAAACGGTTGGATCACAAACAACTCTCAGTACGCGTGGGGCCACTATGATCGCTCGGATATTCCCACCCACTTTGCGGTTGCCGAAGAATGGTCGGTCGCGGATATGTATGCCGAGTTCGTCATTGGTATGGTCATTATTGTGATATTATGTGCTTATAATAACACAACACGATACAGGACCCACCGCTCCTAACCGTGCTTCGTGGATATCTGGGACGTTGAACTTCGACTCTCAGGTCGGCGCTCCTGAGGAAATCGGTGGTCCTTATATGGAGAACTGGAGTACTCATGAATGCGAATATACTGATGGTGTCCCCTTCAACTGCTATCCCTTGAAGTGGATGACGATGCCCGAGCTTCTTGAGGCGCAGAACATCTCTTGGTTCGTTTATCGTGACAGTGACTCGACCAACGATGATCCTATGTACTACTTCCAGAACTACCTAGATTCACCTTCCGATGGTCCTCTCGCAGTTAAGGGTTTATCTTATGAAGGGTTTCCTCTTTTCATAGAGCAAGCTTCCAATGGGACACTGCCCGAGGTCTCCTGGATCATTGGATCTTTTCCCCTCTCCGAGCATCCTCCTCATACTCCTACGTCTGGCGCCTGGATGATCGAGAAGACTATTGAGGTCATCACACAGGGTCCCCTTGCCAATGATACCGTGATATTTATCTCATACGATGGTGAGTGGGCTGTATGTACATCTTTGTATGTTCAAGTAATCTAATATCACAGAAACTGGTGGCTGGGGTGATCACGTTCCTCCTTTCGTCTCTCCTAACGGCACTGCGTACGAATGGGCGCTTAACCCACTTACCCTGCAGGAATATTGGCCTGTTGGTCCTGGATTCCGTGTTCCGTTTTTCGCTGTATCTCCTTGGACCCGTGGTGGTTCTGTTTTCTCTGAGCCTAGCGATCATAGTTCTCAACTTTTGTTCTTGGAGGAGTGGGCTGCTGCTCACGGCAAGGACGTTAAGTTGGACACTATCACTCCCTGGAGACGATCGCACATGTCAAATCTTGTCAATATGTTTGATTTTGAACACGTAAGTCCTCCATGGCTATTTTGTTGTTTTTGCGGGGAACTGAACCACGAATAGCCCAGATTTGACATCCCTACTCTCGCCAATGTATCCTTCCCCGCGTGGTCAGATGGCGCTTATATTGCTACCACAATTTGCCAGGAGGAGAACCAAGGTTACATCCAGCCACCTATCCCATATGGCAATCAAACCTTGCAAGATGCTCTCTGGGCTGAGGAAGGCTATAAACATCTTCGTGGTGCACTTACTGAGGGTCGATACCTCGTATTCTCTCAAAAGTGGAACCAGCGAACATATGCTATCGGCAGGTACCAAAGCAGCGATAAGGTCCACAGCTTATCTACTGCGAGTGACTTTTCCGGGGAGCGCTATCGTTTCATTGTTTACCAGGTTGGTGATGCTTTCAGCAAAGAGTTCTATATCCAGTCTGTCTTTGGTGGTTACCTTACGCACTTCGGCGTCTTCGTTTCTACTAGGGCCAAGGCTGATATTTTTTCCATCAATTACACCGCCTCCAAGGGTTACACGATCAAGAGTCCAGCTGGCAACTACCTTCGCACGAGCCCCTATGGCGGGATAACTTGGACTGATCAGAAAAGTTACTTCGATGTTGTGTCTGTCACCTACAATGATGAATAGACGTAATGGTTCAGGCGAGAGTTAAGCCGAAGTTAGTGTTTTATTTCAAGATATACGTGTTGTTAACTTGTGGAGACAGTTTTCTACAACCTTTATCAATTGGGTACTGTATTGAGCTTAATAAAAGTTTCGGGCTTGACAGTTCTGAGCCTGCGATATGTTGCCGAGTTAAGCAAGCCGACAGATGCCGAGCTGACAAGCTCATTAGTGGTAATCTTAGTCGAATATAAGAACGAACTTCTACAGACAGCATTCGAAAGTCACAGTCACAGCCTGAGCCATAGGCACAATCACTTAAGAGCGTAAGGTTGCGCGGCCGAGCCAGCAAACACGCACGGTAACATAGGCACCCAGACAACCGCCTAAAAAGCATACCCAAACAAAACGCTAATCTTAAGCGCCTACACACATCGAATTGCGATCGCTGCGTTGCAGCCAGGCGCACCTATGATGAAATATACAATTCAGGGCTGTTGCCGACACGATAGCGGCAGGAATCAATCGAAACTATATAATAGCCAATATTATCGGATACTATTGGCGACATCGGCGCCGATATCACGTGAACTTAGTCCATATTTAGGCCAATTCTACGATACTGCAAGAATGATTGCATGTTGAGACAGAGTGCTTTGGGAGACGTTCGGTTGTGAATTGTGCCCTCGCATGGCGTCTGCGTATTTATGGAAGATAGGCACTAACGAGCAACGGTTCGAAAGTTTCCGTTAGTCGCGTCACACTAGTATTTTTCGCAATTAAATGCGGATTGTCATCAACCGTTACAGAGAAGTCCTCATATCCCCACATTTACTTGGTGGGCTTGAGTATAGTTGCCCAATCCTCACCGGACCATTGCCGGTGATTCGTCACCAAGTACGGACTATCGCCCGTCCGCAGTACGGGTGATTTTGCTGTATAAAGCCGATGCCAGGTAATATAGCACACACACAGTAGGAGCCGCCGTATATTGGTGGCTTCACAATACCTTGTGACGATGGAATATAAAGTCTACGGCCCACTCTGCCAGGGGTTATTTAGTCTTACTCCAGTATTGTCCCGTCTAATGCAGACCCATTGAAACCGAAGATGGGGTCGTATAATATGGGCATGCCAGAGTCTTGCAGAACATCATAGGGGCATTTGCTGCTCGAATCCACACCCGCTATAGTGTGAGAGTCTGAAACTCCACCTGATCTCCCATCAGGAGATAAAGCGCAACTGGATGGACCCACCGCAGGCTGAAATTGCGACTGTTGCAATGACTGCTCAACCATTTGTTGGTCGAGATGGAAACTCTGTATGATTGCATCCATATCAAGATCTGGTAGGCCGAGGTCAAGGTCGGTCCGATTATCACTAAACATTCGCGAGGCATCTTCGACACCGCCTGGGTTGTCCAAGGATGGGTCTCTGAAGAAATCTGGATCGTTCTGATTTGGACTCAGCGTGGTCACCTGTGGCGGTCTCGAACTCTCATGGCCAAGTGTGACAGATTCACGGTCATCCACCACGACTCCCATGCGTTGCATTATGCTATGGATAATGCGTCTGGCTCTTCTTGCCCCGTGACAAACTTGCTGATGCTCATTGAGAACGTACAGGCAAGCCTGCAGCGACTTATGGGCTTCCGATCCAGCTTGTCGTTGAGCAGCCATGCGAACATGGATGGTCGCGCTCACATACGTTGCATATGAGATAATGTATGGAGATGTCTTAATCCAGAAAACTCTTCCATATGCGCGGAGGATGTGATCGATCTCGGTCGCAGCAGACGTGCATGTGACGAAAGAATCGAATGCAACCGAAAGCGAAGTGGACTGGAGGTGACCATCGGAAACAAACGGTCGATGGAGCAATATTACGAGAACATTGTACATGGCTCTATACGACGTGAGGGGTTAGCGAAGACCCCATACGTCATCATTGAGGAAGCGTACAGCAGCGAGAACATATGAGGTAGTAAGGCTGCATTAGCAGACTCTGAGGACTTGAAATCCAGATAGGCCGGTAAAGCTATGCGCCAAGCCTTTAAGTCGTCATGCAAGACCATCGCCTCCCGAAGGAGATAATCGGAACTTCTTGTTGGGCTTTTCTCAGAATAAAGACAGCCAATTATACGGTCCATGATGATACCGAGCCTGCATTCCTCTTTGAAGGTCGATATGCTATGCAGCGGAAATCCGGGGTGATCTTTCTCGTCCGCGTGAGAAAGTGTATTAAACTGTTCCAACTCTTCATATTCGTCCAGAAATGTGAGGGGTACATTGGTGTCGATTTCGCGGAGACGTGCGGGCCTCCCCTGGTAAAGAGACTGAACTTTATCTTTGACTATTCAAAAATTCATCAGCACAAGTCCAAATAGAGACAAGTGAGTGACAGAGCATACCATATGCTCCCCAAAAAATCCTTCGACGGACCTCTAAATCTTCGTCGGAAAGCCTACGCGAGTTTGGAAGTGTGGAAACGTCAACGTGGATCCCTAAATCAATAATCATGTCAAAAGCTATCCCAGCGTAGAGCCACGAAGTGCTCCTCTCATCGCACCACATAAACAATGGGCTTGCGATTATGATCAAGGCCTGTATTGTAGTGATCTCACTCTTCTCAAAAGCCGTGCTGAGCAACTCGACGAACCTTTGCCGGTAGACCCATCCCGGTATCTCTTTTGGATCGCGACCAGTGTCTATCCGAGCACTATGTTTAGAAGCGGCAAAATAAATTGCATTCAGCAGGAGTTTCGAGAAGTAGGGCCCTTTACACGCCATGTCCCGCATGAAGGCAGGCCGGTAAACGACCATGCCATAATCGTGTTGTCGATTGAAATATATGGAGAGAAGGTGCATACCGAGACTAGGGTCGATTCCATCGAAGTCAAGCTTACTTGTGGCCAGATGGACAGTCTCAAGTTGGCCTAGCCATTTGCAGAATGTTAGCAAATTAGCTTTTATCACGCCTCGTACTACGTCATGACATTTGCCGAAACCGATATGTTCCGTAGCGACCGTAAGCATTGAGGAAACACCAGACTTACGTTGCTTTGTAGCCTCTGCCATTAGTCGGCTCTTGACACATTCCTCGGATACTTGAGCGTCTGTGGCCCCTTTTCGCTGTATCCCACGTTCCGTAGACTTCTCGTCGAACATGGCACTCGTTGGGCCGTGATAACGGGATTCTTTATCCACCGAGGGAAAGCAAGACACATTCCTAAAGCGCTGTCTAATCGTGTCCGAACACTCAAGCACTTGCGGCGACTTCTCGGAGACTCGTATTTGCGGCTTTAGATGTGTTTCGAGGCCTATGTGAGATGTATTGGGTGCATTTGGGGGGATTGGCTCGACATGAGTCCACTCTTGCGATTTTGACTCGTTATTTCGGTCTAAGCTCTGCCTCAAGACCTCTTGAAGTCGTCGATTCTCTTTCTCCAAATGGTCAATGAGTGCATTAGAAGGCCTTGAAGAATAGTGAGGATCCTAAGCCATATTCTCGTAAAAGGCTTAATAGACTAACCTTGGCTTCTTTGCTCTCTCAACATAAACACAGTCCTTATTATAGGCTTCGCAGTTCTGGCAGTTGGGTTTTTGGTTATCACACTTCATCTAGTTTCCGGTTAGTCGCGTGGAACACTAGAATGCAGACGAAACAAAGTGATACGGGCTCGACCCTTACCTTCCTCCGTCGACAGAAGTTGCAGGCCATGGGGGCGCGCCTGTTCCGTCGCCCATTGGCCTCGATTGCGCCCTTCGTAGGCGACATCACTATGGAGTTAGAGAGGGTCCTAGTCCAAAATGACGGACTTCCGGACAGTGGCTCGGGCTGTCTTGAGCCGTGGACAAAATACTTCGTCAACCGCTAGTAAGAACAGCGGTCCGATGGCAAGTCCGTGAGCGAACCCTAACCCGCGCCCTCTAAATGTTGCTTGGTATTAAGGGGCCATGTCGGAGGAAGGCGGCCCGAAGCGGGATGTAAGTTGCCGCAATTTTGGGTACACGTGAGTGGGCCAGCCGAGAATCCTGAAGACGTCTGCCGCATGCATCAAATAGCAATTTCTTGTTCGTGCTTCCACCTGATCCCTGACGAAGACTCGGACGGATTGCGATGTGACGGGAGAAGAGATGCCGCTGCGCCCTACAAACTAAGCCAATTTTGGATTCGACGATGATTTGATAGACGTATAAGAAGAGAGCTTTCCAAGACTGTTTTGATTATCTATTAATCAATTGCAAACCGTTTGAATTTGCATTATTCGAAACGCCCTTCTCAGCCGCCTTCCCTCATTCCCCGATCCGTGACTTGAACCTGCTTTATGGCGACCTCAATGGCGCGACGACCATCTATGGACCCGGAATTGGCAATGTTTCTACAGGGGATATCTTTTCCAAAGCTCTCTCAACTGACCCCAGACGCAATTAGGACCATGCGCAAAGCCACAGCTTCACCAACGGACACAGTAGAGAAGCTAGCAGTCCGGGGAATTACCCACGAAAAACTCCAAATTTCAGCCGCAGGTGGTAACAGCCATGACATTATCCTATCACTCCTTCGACCCAGCACCACCGATTCGCAGTCGAGACCCTGTATCTATTGGATACACGGCGGCGGTCTCCACTGGGGTGACAGGCTCCACACTATCGAATTTCCAGCCAGTGTGGTCCTTGAATGCGATGCTGTATGCGTTAGCGTCGAGTATCGCCTGGCACCCGAGCACCCGTATCCTGCCGCTCTCGAAGACTGCTACGGGGGCATCAAATGGATCAGTGAGCATGCCCAAGACCTAGGTATCGACGCAAATCGTATTATGGTTGCCGGGGTCTCAGCGGGTGGTGGCTTGGCTGCCGCGACGGCGCTGCTTTGTCGCGATCGTCGTGGTCCGCGGTTATGTGCGCAGTGCCTTAGCTGTCCTATGCTTGACGACCGAAACCTTACGCGGTCGAGTCACCAGTACGTTGAGGAGGTTTGGCCGCGGGAAGCCAATGTCAGCGCGTGGAAGTCGTACCTTGGGGCCCATTTTAGCAACTTGGAGATAAGTATATATGCTGCTCCAGGGAGAGCAGATAATTTGTCGGGCCTCCCAACTACGTACCTTGACGCTGGATCCGCAGAAGTATTCAGAGACGATGTCGTGGCATACGCTTCCAGACTTTGGGCTGATGGTGTACAGGCCGAGCTTCATGTGTGGGCGGGGGGGTTTCATGGCTTTGAGATTTTTGCACCAACAGCTGAAATTTCGATGACCTCTATGAAGGCGAAGATGGATTGGGTGAAGAAGATATTCAGCGATACGGAAAAGTGAGTTAGAGTAACTCTAACTTATAAGTACAGTTCGACTTGGACTTATGCGATTGACATCGAAAACTTGGTTGGTGTAGCAATTAGGGGGCCACGTTCATCTATGTTGAAATATCAACTATATACGCAATAGGGTAATATAGGTGCACGTAAGGAGAGTAACACTCGGCAGTGACCAGAGAATAGCTCGCTACTGCGAAGACAAAATCTGACGATCGAAGATTTGCTGATGGCATGTGGCTAAACCTTGAACAGCTTGTGGGAAAGCACGAGTTAGTTGACTCTAACCACACTTGAGCCGCACCATGGCAAGAAAGGCCACGGGCTTACAAACAATGACCGAGACAATTCTGCAGAACGATGGCATAATACAGTTATCACCCGAGTCTCATGATAATGTATACATCCACGGATAGGAGTTAACAAATAGAAATGCGTAGACTCTAGTATTGGGAGATAGGGGTGGATAGGATTACGGTACCGTCAAAATTTTATATTATTCGTAAAGTTAATCGCAAAACCGAGAACCTAATCATAAAGTAATCGTATAGTCTACCAAAAAATCGTATATAAGGAAAAATTAACACGGATAGCATCTGTGCCGATCCCTACAAAAATAACAGAAGTCTCAAGCTTCATAAGTTTGCTGCCAAAATCGGCCATCATACAGTACAGTAGTGGCGATCGCCCCGGGATAGACAGCCACGCGCCCGTTAACATAGCAAACTCACCATTCTCATCAGCCTGGTGCATGCACTGAATTCCATTCTATCGCGATCCAATCGAACTGGCTCATGTCGACATCCATCGTAGCCTGTTCGGGTATTTCAGGCTAGCCCCAGGGCACAGGGCTCTCCACAGGGCTCCACAGGTCATTATAGACTTGAGACTATACCTGATTGACGTAATAAAAAATAGGCATAATGGCCAGTCCCTATTCGCCTTTGGAATGGCCTAGAGTCGGGGAAACCATTGTGGAAAGTCACTTTGTTGTCAATTATGTCGGAGTCTTTTTGCTCACGAACTTGATTGGAGAAAGTCCGAAGGGCAGCACCTGGAGCGAGAATCATTAACGCTTCAAGTTCAGGACGTAGATTTAGTGGTATTCAGTCGGATGACATAGACTTCACGGTGCGTGGCATTATATTCATTGTTGTATAGCCTTAACCCTTTGATACAGAGGTTGGTTGATATCGCGTTTACAATGGAATCGGTTCAGGTGCTCTGTTCAAATAGGATAGTCATAACTATGATACATGGGAGGCGTATGGTCACTCAAAAACTGCCGTCATTCTCTTCACTTTTGCGCAGGCCGCCCGGTATACAAATGGCGAGATTTTAAGTTTGGCTTTTCACCCGGAGGTGAGTTCATTCATTCAAGATTCGCTGAGCATGAAGCTTATTATTAACATCCTTAATCAGTCGTGCACACAGAACTATTCGTTTCATAACATTAAGATTTCAAGGTCTAGCCATTTCGAGTTCTTCTCGAGTATTTTTGGGATCGAATAGCCCGCCTGTCACATTCTCCACCTGGCCAGCAAACAAACGATCGACATTTTCGAGTTGCAGACCTATCTGCGTTAGAAACAAAACTCAAATTATAAAGCGTGAGTGGCTCTACCTTTAGTTTCAGGAAAAAAGAAAAAAATTATGGGTACCCAGAGAGCATTCAGTATAGCAAATATAATATAAGTCTTCCAGCCTATGTTGCTGACTGCTGGCAACGTGATCTGTACAATAATATAGTTGCAAATCCAATTTGCTGCTGTACTTATTGCTGAGCCACGCTGTCGAAATCGGAGCGGTAAAATCTCGGATGGGTAGACCTTCAAGTTTTGTTACTTACCGTACGTAGAATCAGACAAGAGTGGAGAGGAAAATTCAAATTCGACTTACCCACACAGTAGCTTGGAAACCGATAGTGAACGCTCCCTCGAATACGAACAACATAGCGGCTGCGGCAATGCCACAGACGTGGCTGATATTAGTGTCGTTCTCGATCTGACGGACGAGAGCACTTTGCACAGCCATGACGGCAGCCATTAAACTAATCATTGATAGCAGTAATCGGCGTCTGCCGATGCGGTCAATCAAAAGCCAAGGAATAAACGAGGCGAGAAACATCCAGGTCTGCAGGAATCCCGACATTAAGCTGGACATATGTGGCGAGAAACCAACTGATTTCTGAAAGATTGTTCCAGAATAGTAGATGATAGCATTAATTCCACCCAGTTGCTGGAACATTTGAATTGCGCAAGCAATAAAAAAACGCCGCTGACTCTGTATTTTGTCGTTTTTGAGAAGATCTTTCCAAGATCCGGCACCCACCGCTTGCTCGACAGACACGGTTCGAAGAATATCTTCGTATATGGTGACGACTTCACTGTCGGGGATCTTTCCATTATTGAGCCTGCGAAGGACCTCCAATGCGTCATTTTGGCGGTCATGGGCTGCGAGCCACCGGGGAGTCTCATCCACGTAGAGCAGGAGAATCAGCATAGGGAGGAGAAATGCACATTGTAAAATAATAGGCACTCGCCAGGCATAACTGTTCACGTGGGTGGAAAACCCATAGTCTATCCAGTATACTAGAAGAGTGCCGAGGTTGAGTGTGGTTAACTGCATGCAGACATCTTCAGATCGATTAGCTCAGTTATATTATCTACAATGCAAGAAATAGTCTTACACAAGCCTCGCATGGCTTTGGGCGAAAATTCCGCCTGCATAACAGGGGTCGTCGAGTTCACAATGCCAAGACCGAAACCCGTCACAATGCGACCAACTATGAGGTGGGATCGATGGTAGGCAGTAGCTTGCAGGAGAGACCCAAGGATCATGACGATTACTCCGAGGCCAATGCTCTTTTTCCGTCCCATCCATTCACCTAATATCGCATTTGATATGCTGCCGAAAAATGCCCCCACTTCCATGATTGACACTATGAAGCCTAAGATAGTAGGGCTCGGGGAGTTGAACGTGCCAATAAAGGCACGTTGGTTGACCAGGCCCCCCATGAGGCCGATGTCAAACCTATATGGTCATTAGTCAAGCTGTACACTACTTCGTCTGGATACTCGCCCTATCTGCAAAAAACCTAAGGCTGTCACTGCCGTCACAGCCGCGAGGAGGGCGTTCCCCTTCAGTTTCATCATGCTGCGTGTTCACCACCGGTAAATGGAATAACGGATTGCGGCCCACGTCGGACGGAGAACAGAAATTCGCGATATAGATATCTAGGCGAGAACACACATCCAGTAAAGGATTATATAACGGACAAGTTTTTAGGTCAACTGCGGATTAAAAACGAACTGCACAAATCCGGGGTTCGTAACGACGGATGTTTTTCAAAAGCAAATGCAGGGATGGATTTCCAAGCAGATAAACGAAGTCTTTATATACATAACTTCTTGACTAACAGCGTTAAGGTGTACCCATCATCCGATACCCCGCTCTTAGGAGTTCATCATCTGACAAGGGGTACTTTCTGTAGAGGTCGGCAAGTGCTTATGAATATCATAGCACGGAGAATATATAGTCCTTGGGCTATCGTTATTCAATCAGTGATGATCAGGTCTACGTGCTTATAGCGTAATGCAGTAGAACATTTGAATTGCTTATGCTTCTGTCGTTCGACCCCCACAGCACTGGGCGGCGATCATATTGGAATCACCTTTGAAATGGCGTTCCCACTTTTCATTAGCTTCAAGTCGTATCGCTTACACTTGCTATTCTAGCTTTGCTTCCTAGTGCTTACACCTTTGCTACAACTTTCTTTGCATGGAGACATTGGATGGTATGAATACTTCGAGTTATAATTTGAGCTATTTGAGCTGGGATAGGCTCAGAGGGTCAAATCGATAATCTCCGCGCTATAGGAATACATTTTAGTCTCAGGACTTACTGTTCAACGTAATAAAATACATAAGAAAAGGGGAGGTGGGGGCGGGGGGGAAACTTGGTTTCTTTAGCTGCAGAGCACGTCGAAGAATTCCCCACAACTTCAACCCCGCAATTTCCGTTCCAGGGGAAAGTCAGCTTCCCGTTCTGGGTAAGAGCAGAGCCCGACCGATTAGACGGAACGGCGCCCACGGTTCAGCTCACCGGGTAAAGAGTTCCGTCGAATCGGGTCAGTATGTGATTCCTATCGATATAAGATCCCTAATGGTGACCGGGGTCCGACCTTGCTAGCGTTCTAGTAGGGTCCGGTCGGCAAGTACATTCGACCGTTTGCGACTAGCGGCATTTTTACCGACAAAACCTTTTTGGAGCCGAGGGAGTCTTCAGTCTACCGCAAGATACACCACGGTTCTCATGTGTACCCTGAGCAATCATGTGTACCCTGAGCAATTTAAATAAATTTCCGCACTTGCCTCTGGGTTTAACTCCGCGACCGGCGAGGTGAACCGGAGTTAATCCTACACAATGCTCCATTTTGACCCCCACGTCTATCCATATCTTACCGATTATGTATGATGGTGATGATGACTGGCCACTTACTTGGTTTGGTGGAATGGCAGAAGGAAAAATTAAAGTGTAGTGCGTTGGGGAGAAGCGGGACGAGAAAGCTGGACTAAAATGCAGTACCAGTTACAAGCTCTAGGGATCATCGAGCATTGGGTGCCTTCCAACAATCGATCCGAAACTGCTGCACCGAAACACTCTTCTGGTCACAGTATGCGTTGGACCTGTTTCGCAGTGGACGGTGTATTTGGGTACGCTGATGTAACGTCAAGTAAAGTTCAACCGCTCTCTGAAATTGACTAATAGCCACGGTGTTGATTTGAAGTAGTCACAGAGATGGAGATTTTCTTCGTATTATAAATGGACCGTCGTGATCAGGCATTGATATGGAATATTTTCAAGCCCGGATCTTATTCTGATCATCAGCTCATGAAGCCGGTCTCCAGTGCCTGGCTTCAGTGCCGACAACGCGACCAAAGTGTGATCTATAATCTTAGATATGTTAAGCTAGTCAAAGAAATAGTGGCAACAGTGACAGCTTAGGGACTCCGCCGTCTCAGAGATGCTTTCGAAACGGTCATGAATGCATTCTTGGTACCTCTCAAAGAGGTGGACTGTGGACTTCGAAGGAAAAGATAAAGGACTGTCGCAGCAAAGAATTCGGATATAGAAGCCAGTCCGTCTAGTTTCGACTCCCGAAAAATCCCATCCTCTGCTGGGCCCGTGGCCCCTATGCCACTCGTTCCACCAAGTCGATCCGTTACGATAGATGGTGATGATTTTAGGGCCTGATTCTGTTTTTTTGTGGCCCTCCCATTTAGGTTCCAAAAAAAAAGAATCGCCCCTTCTAATGGTAAGCTCATTATTAGGGGTGGACACGAATAACGAAATTTATTCGTATTCGAATTACGAATATTCGTACGAATACGAATAATTGAACTTTCTGCTTACTAATTGCGAATACAAATAAAATAAATTTATTCGTAAATTATTCGTAATATTCGTAATATTTGGACTAACGCTACATTGCAAATCAAGGCTCCTAGCATCCTCCTCTTTAGACAT
>JAJLTP010000113.1:0-49017 GCA_030568275.1 Lipomyces orientalis | reverse complement strand
ATTGCGAGGCGTCGGCGACCATGGACACGTGTGTGCAAATGATAGCGAGGCGTCCCTGCACTGCGCCTGGTTTCGGGGTCATGCGCTCACTGGTTCTTCACGATGGCCTGTCCCTCGTGGTGGTGAGACAATTTGATAGACAGTGCTCCAAATCAGGATAGTATTACTATCAGTCCCTCATTGACAACCACTCGGACTTTACTACGAAGACCCTGGCCGTCTGTGACCGGCACAAACTGCCCAGACCGGACAAACCTCGCCGTTCCCGTCACTAGCGCACTTTCAGCACGGGACAACTCTAGCCGCCAGAGCTTGCTTTAGTCTCGTTCCAGCACTCGGGATCGCTAAACTCAGTACTGTTTGTTCGAACACTTGTCCTCCGCCAATAAATATTTGCCAGCTGCGTTTTTATGCTGTAAGTGCTGAAATTGCGGACAAACCCTGTTCGAGCGAGCAAAGTGCCGTGCCTGATTACAGTAGATCTAACAAAGAGAGCACTTGGACGAACAATTTAGAATATTCAATAGAGCGTACAGCTGTCGCAAAACGCGGGATCATTCCCTTATATACATTTCTTCTGTCGGCAGGTCGTCGGCCGCCCAGCCTGTGCGCAAAGCCTAGTATCAAATTCCTTCTTGATGTACAGATGATATACTCAATACAATCGGGTCCTAACCATAATAGAGCGTGGAGCCAAAGGAACAAATGATATCTTACTTGGAAAGACATGATATGCGATCTTATTCCATGCAACAGTAAGTGACTGCAATAACAAAATTTTATTGCCGTTGTCCAATTCTTCTTAGAGGGGTCTCAAGTTTATTTCGCGCTAACACCTTTCAAAATCAGGCTATGCCGGGTTGGGTTAGTGCAATATTCGCAAGAACGCGGTCAGCTCGAAGAACCAAACTTTATCATATGCTATCATTTAACTTTAGTTATTACGAATCCCATTTTCATCTGTCTAAGTAACACGGATGACTTGACTTTTCTCAGGGATGCCTACCTGCTTCTGGAGATTCGCCTCTAGTTCGTAATACCTCTAATATTTCCTTGCAAGTTAATTCATATCCTTCGAAGCCAGATTTGTCGAACATAAGGGAGTAAGTCTCCCAGTGCATAATGCGCAGCTGCCAAAAAAATCTATCGGCACGGAGGCAAGTACTGCCTGTAGAAAGTGCAATCGCACTCTGCATTGTTGGGGTCTATCAAGTCTGGCTTAGCAGAGACGTTCGACAGCTCCTCCAACCGCACCGATTAGTAGCTTCTGTGACAGGAAAGTTTCATGGGCAATTATTTTTAACTCATTTTTTTAAAAATAAGTGACCTCGCGTTTGGATGACCTCACTTATTAATAATTAAGAACCCAAACACAGCCTTAAAAGTTGCAGCAACCTCATTTTCTTACTGTCGCATACATAGAGCAGAGACACTAGTCGTATGACGCTTCCGTCCACCCAGCCCCAAACACTTGGAATAGAGCTCTTGTCACCTTACGTGGCTGTCAGTTTATTTTCATTGACAATTTGACATGTCGCAAAGGATAACTACATATCCGCTGGGCATATCGTTATGAAATATGGACGCAATAGTTTCCGGAACGGCTTGGCGCTGTTCACAAATCTCTCGCACATGCGAGATCGCCAGCCGTTTGAGAGTCTTGCATCTTCCTTCAGTAGCCGGTCAGATGAGTGGGCGTCGAAGATAGATTGCCTGAATCGTACGAGAAATCGAAAACGGCGCCAGTGGTTGTGCCCCCAGATCGTTCTACGGTAAGACAAGAATGAAATGTCGAACTATGCCGAGGCACTTCACCTGTTGAAGGACAATTCTCCAGAACAGCGATTGGATGTTCGCTTACCTTATTCTATGTACTTGGATTTGCAGAAAAGCTGGTCTAGTTTAAAGAGGAGATGGACATTTGCGAGGATTAGAAGTATATACCATTTGTCGTTTCCCGGCCCTTGACTGCCGCTGACAGTTCGACGGTGTAGGTATCCACGCTTGTCATACAATAGCTTAGATGAGATAGCGACTGTTGTTCCTATCCAAAGAACTCTCTATGAAGTTGCCGATTAGTAGGTTCAACATGGCAGTGGGTAGACGCATTGACGAATACCTTTCAAGTCACTCGCCGCCTCAAGAAGCCGGCAGGATTGTGCCGACTGGATTTATGACCGAGATGGGTACTTACGGCAAGTACGCTAAAAGTTTGAAAGAGCCTGATGGGTCATTCTTCTATGATGATAACAATGCTGGATATGTCCTGCGGGTTGTCATCGAGGCCGGACACTCTGAGTATCGTAGACTCCTTCGGGACAAGGACATGTGGATGAAAGATATGAATGCAAAAGCTGTGGTATTGATATGCTTTAAGGAATCACCAAGGTTCCAAAATCCTCATACTGTATATGAAGACATCGAGGATGTTAATCTAGAGGTAGCCAGAATGACACAGCATATCGGCAAAGTCCAGAATAGGAATATAGAAAACGGCTTTTACTTCTATGGTTCCGTTGAATACACAGATGGTTTGGGAAATTGAGTGAAGCTTTCATCGAAGTTTGGCGCGCGGGCACGAAGGATCCCGTCAGAAGCCTGAGTAGTTATTCTATGTGACCATGTAGCCTGTCTGCTCACGTTCAGGCTATTTTAGTGGCTTAGTAAAGATTGGCAGCCGTATGAGCTCCTACGTAGGACAGTTGGTCTTAAAATAAGCGATTTTTTTTAACTGATCGTGAATCCGGTGCGGCCAACATTCCAGATAGTGACATTTATTTTGACCCATATCGATATTTGCGCAGTCCTATGAATGCCACAGTGATAACTGCACAATACAGATATCATGATTTCATATTTGAGAGACAACATTGATTTCATTGGTATCTGCCGGACCATTCACCAAACAGAAGGCAAGATGGAGACCATCATTACAAGCATGATCTTGCTATTCAAGTCGTGGCTGTTGTATATATCCTCGCTGTTGCTGCTGATATTATCATCAACTTTACAGATTCCTACATGAGCGTTAAAGCTGCCACGGCATGCACCGACTCATGAATTGGGGCTTGCTATTTTAGTCTCGCAAATTTCATGAGCTAAAAGAGATCCGAAATCTCAACTATCCAAAGAAACATCATATGGCCAAGCTAATAGCCATTGGAAGCTTGCGCGCCATGATTGACCAGGTTGGTACCGAACATCTACTGTTCTGAACCCGATGCAGGGAGATCATTGTTAGCCGTAGGGTCTATCAACGACAAATAGTTTCGGTTTCGGATGAAACAGATCTGCAATCTTCGGAAATTAAATCATATTGTAGTTTTCTGCTCGACCAATGCGGACCTACTGTGTGCTGTAGGCGGACGGCTGCACCATGGCGGCTTCATGCCCTGCTTATTTCGCCACAGCGATGCGCGCGATCTACGCGACATCGCAAACCGGCCTCACGCTGATCTCGTTCAAACCAGGCGACAAAATAACCAGGGCACCCCCTTGCCCATCTCTATTTATACCGAGGGTAAGCTAAGGTTTGCGACTATTCCCTGCTAGTATTAGTTTACTAAGAATAGCAATTAGCTCTCGAACGTAGTTTTCGATTTGATACAGCTATGTACTGCCGCGAAGGTAAAATAATTTTTAATTACTTTCTATGAATACAAAATAATACGAACCGAATTGGGCAGAACTGGGGACAATGACGTTGTTCGCACTATTTAAACAGAACAAGCGGAACCCTAATGTCCCGGTAAAATAACTCCGACGCCCTTGCAAAAACGCGCAGCACCCTTATGACGGAGCGTTGCGATTTCCGCCGTACGTTCACCACTGCCCAGCACTCCAGCAACTTGTCATCGCTGCTGGATATATTATCGTCTGAGTATCTCTGCAGTTGGAAATCCTTGCTTGTCATTTTGGCCATCGACACCCCCAACATGAGCGGGACTGACGCGCGAGCGACCGCCGTAAAGCCGTTACCGGCGCCGCAGCGCGACAGTAATGGCCTCGGCAGTCCGGTCGAGGCAAATGCAGACGACGCGCCGGGTCCCAATTTGCAGTACTACTACAAGCAGGTCGAGCAGATCCTGGCCAACGCGACCACAACACAGCTCCTGATTGGGGCGTCGGTCGGCGTGCCGCTACTGCTGGGCCTGTTCGGTGTGCCGTTATTCGCCATGCTGCTGGGAGTTCTGATTGGCATTTACGTCGCGTTCATGGCGATTAATCCGGGAAAAGATCTCGATCTGGAACCATTGCCGTGGAAGAAAGACGGCAAATGGAAAGCTGAGATGTTCAATGATGTGAGTTCGCCACGCCGTCGAAACCCTGCAGGCGAGCGCCCGCATAAGCTGACTTTACGATAGGACTTCAGACCGCTTATCCAAAGCTCATACACGGTCTCCGAGCCAGTCGACGAGGTCATCAGGCGAGTCGTGGACATTATTGTCGACCAATACGTCGAGTCGTGGTATCGCGATCTCGCCCCCGACGACATGACGTTTGTAAAGTACGAGCCTTGGAATTTTGCATGTACAGTCTTCTAACTGTGCCTGTGTAGCGCCTGTCGACAGACCCTGCTCGATACCGCAACCGCGTTCGCCGGCCAACAAGCCCTGAAACGCCCAGCCGACCTCTTCCTCGTCCTGCTCTTCTCGACATGTAACACTTTCGTCGTCTTCATCCGCGAGCTGCGCACGGTCTCCGCTACATACTCGACCCGCGCCGGTGGCATCCACGACTACATCGTCGCCAACCCAGAGTCTGCGCTCGCCCAGATGGTCGACGCCGAGATCCAGAAAGCAAAGCTGCGCAACGCGGCAAACAACCTCGTGCAGACCCTCCTGCCCGTGCTCGACATGAAGCGGTCGCCGGTCGCGCTGCTTGCCCGCGAGATCATCGCCAAACAGGTGCTCGAGCCCGCTGTCGAGTCGTTCTCGGACCCGGACACGGTTAATCGCTGGATCATTTATTTCTTGCAGAAAGAAGAGAATATCAAGGCCCTGGCCGACGAAATGAACTCGCGCAAGACCGACGACAATCACAGACCGCTGTCACCAGTCAAGCGCACTCGGACGCCTTCGCCGGTTAGAGAACCGGTCATGAATAATGGATACGCGGATCGAGTTGCTCTCGATCCGCCACCACTGCCACTGAAAGAGCCATTAATTAAAAACGGTTACGCGGACGGTGTTCCACTTTACCAGCCAAATGGCCAGAGACAGCAGCCGTATGCGTCCGACGAAGCCGATATTGCGTCGTACGGTCTCGACGAGGCCGAGCTTAATCCCGAGTATGACGACTTTTTGTCGTCATTGTCACCGGCGGCTGAAGATCAAAAGACGCCGACCTTGTCGTCCGCCGGCAGCTTTGCCCCGCATAAGCCCGCCCGAAAACCGGTCGGCATCACGTCGTCGTCATCGGCGCCTTTTTCGAATTCGCATTCCGAACCAGCCCGTCGGCCAGCTACCACGTTTGACGAAATTCTCCAGTCGTCCGACATGGCTCATGCGAATTCATCCCCGTCATCCTCACAATCTTCCCTGGCACAGTCCCAGCCACCGGTCAACTCACAGTATAACCGCAAACCGGTCGAACTGCCGGCGTCTACATTATACCAATCCAACATTATGCTCATCGACTCGTCCGCCGACAACAACCAGAGCACAAAACTCCTGACGTCCAAGCCGCTCGGCTTTTACACGCTCGTGATCGAGCCGGCCGGCACAGCCCCGGGCTGGATGGCCATGCGCAACATGTCAGATTTTGAGCGTCTGCATGCCGTGTTGCAGAAACTGGCCGCACTAGCCGGCCTCACTACATTTCCTGACATTTTCCCGCCGTGGCAGAGCATTACTCGCGCCGATTACTGTCTGACGCTGCAGTCATACCTACAATTAGTCGTCAACACTCGCGAATTGGCTGATTGCGAGGCAATGAAAAAATTCGTCGACAAGAAGGAGACTGCCACGGCGGCCGAAAAGCGGTGGCAGAAGAACCCGCTGCTCAAGCACGCCGGCGAAGGTGTTCTCGACGCCATCTCAAAGGCCACCACGGCAACCGCGTCTGCGAAAGAGTCAAGAAAGGCGATCTTGGGCGTCTTGGCGGCCGCAAAAAGGCAGTCCGTTGACACCATCAGTCGGACAAAGGACAACGCTTTCCGACAGCGGCAATCGTTCCTGAGCAGTGGACCGGATTTGGCAGGGTTGTCGGCTGGCATACGGCAAATCACCAACGGGCCGGCGTATACAGACAGCACACTTCAAGGGTATAATTCAGAGTTGAATAATAGCTCAAACAGCTTGGCGAGCGTGTCGGATGTAACGAGCTCGCAGTCGACAACACTGGCGCAAACTGACGGGTATTATCTACCTCCACCGCCATCAGAAATTGCAGACAACTACAATCCTAATCTGCAGCGGCACAAGAGTATTGACCACCCTGCGTCTGCGTCTACACCCGCACTGGGAAGAACATTGTCCATGCGCGGAATTTCGCCTGGCGTGTCGCGTGCTGATTCCAATACTTCGTCCGAACCCGACTACAACGACTACGGATCTTCGCGCACGTCAGTTGCGATCGACCGTCGTGAGAGCATAGCGGATGAGCCGCGCCCCCGGACAGGACTCGATCAGGACGCCCGGCGGTCGGCCATAATCGCTTCCCACCAGCCTCTATCCCAGGGCGAGACGAATTCGCTTATCGACACAATCTTCCTCGCCATTTCTGAACTCTACCTCCTCTCGAACGCATGGACCGTCCGGCGGTCGCTGCTGACCGTCCTGCGGGGCTTATTCCTCCGAAATGGCAGCTCGTCAGTCGAAGGCATCCGTCTCGCGATCCAAAAGGATATCATCGACAAGTATACCGAGGAAGACGAGATCGCCCGTAAACTAAATGACCTCGCGAACGCGGTGTGGCCGCCACCCGGCGACCCGGCGCCGCAGCCAACACCCCAGTCGTCACGCGAGCTCAAGAACGAGGCAAAGAAAATGTTTGTCTCTCGGGCCGTGCCAGACGCGATCAAGAGCGTCATGGGCGCCGGAGCGTCGGCCCAGGCGCTCGAGTTCGTGTTCGACGTGCTGCAGGACCGCAACATTGCCCGCGGCCTCGTGCTCAACTTACTCATGGATTGCATCACGACCGCACTAATGTAATTTCCCGGTTCTCGATAACATTTCGTTTGACGTCCTTGCACACGGGTTTGTGAAATTTTTCATTTTTGGCTCTTTTTGTTGATTTTTAATTTTGGACTGGGTATGAAGCGCATGAATCACTGATTTCCGTCATTTTGGTTTACGTACATGTTCTTTGGCGTCTGGAAGGGTTCTTTTGTTCTAATTTGTACTTCTACTGTAGATAGAGCAATTTGTATGCACAACGAGAGGATTTTAATTACGACAATGCATCAAGCCCCGCCTACTGATGTAAGTAGTCACACAGAACCAACGCGCCCTTATTGGCATATTCAAACTCCCCGCCACAAGCACACAAATTCAAAAACAAACTGAACTGGTACACGATCTACAATACACAAAAGATAATAAACAAATACGATAGCAGATACACAATACAGGTCAAATATAATGACAACGAGATCGCCGTCTTCACCTGTCGCGCAGCTTATACTGCGCCGCTGTACGACAAGCTCATCAAACTGCCAATAAACGTCAAAATCAACCGACTTCTGACCTCGCAGATGTCCTCAGGCACGAGCCAGATCAAGGCACCCAACTTTCTGGCAATCGAAATGGCAAGCTTGGCGTTCAAGTACTTGTCCTCGTCATTGACACCAGCAGTCACGAGGTCGTAGTCGACGTAGCCTGGTTTCAAGCCGTGCAAGATATCGAGCAAGAAAATGCCAGACGCAATAGACGAATCCTTGAGCGATCGGACGGTCGACGACTTGCCGCCCTTCTTGACAGTGTCCTGCGCCCATCTCAGGATATCCATGTCAGAAATCTCACGACCACCCTTAGACAAGCTCTTCAAAGTGTCAACGATGTTGCGGCGCATCAGCTGCCACACGAGACCGAGAGTGAGAGTGCGGCTGCCGTCAGTGATATCAGCGCCTTGAATACCGACCAAGGAGAAGCGGTTCTGCTTGCCAATATCGACTGCGTAGTTGGTGTTCTCGACAGCTTTAAAGCGAGACATTTCGGCTCCAGACGCAGGGCGCTTGTTGACGTGGCGTAGGTTGACTGATCCGGGGATTACTTTGTCGTAAGCCTGGAGTAGAATAACACCATCCTTGACGTCCTCAAAGAAGCTAACAACTGGCGGATCGACGTCAAGCGAGTTAAGCCAAAGAGTGAAAACGCGTGCCTCCCGCTCGCCCTCGGCATCGAAATCTTCAATCTCCGGCTTCTCCTCTTCCGTGAAGGGCTCCAGCCCAGGATGGGTGTTGAACAGGTGAGCAACAAATGCAAGGTTAAGCTTTGGGTTTCCAGCCACCAGCGAAGTGGGAGTCAAGTACTTTCTGCAACCAATCTTGTCGGCGTTCTGTAGCACCTGCTCCGCACGTTGGAGGAGATCACGAGTTTGTAGAGGCGCAAGCGAGCAAGACTCTGGCTTGAGTTGATGCAGTAGGACAGTATAGTTCTCGGCGTCGGAGACATCCTTGGAAAAGTTGCTCACCCGTCTTGGCCAATTGGCGGCCTTTAAATGGTAATTGAACCACCGAAGAAGAATTTGTTCTGGCGGAAGACGAAGGAATTGCTCAAGAGTCTCATCTTCTTCCAGAAGACGATACAATTCAGGATGCAGCTTAATGTCGATCTTGCCGAGTAAACCACGTCGAATAATCTGCCAAATCAAACCAAGAATAAGATGCTCACGACCATCAATGATATCCTCCGCATGAACGTTGACAACGACGCAGCCAATTGCCTTCGCCGAATTGATAACAATGTTCGCGTTCTCGGTCATTGTGAAGTTATTCAGCCTTTTGTTGCCTTTAGCCTTGTTAAGGACACGCTCATCAATAGTGTCTGGCACCGAGTCGTTTATAAGTTTGGAGAGAACAAGGCCATCCTTGCACTCATCGAAGATTTGAAAGGTATCAGTTGGGAACGGAAGTCGGGCTCCAATATCCGGATCGCCGAGGAGGACCGAGTTTATGTGTCTAATGACCGTCAGACTCTACTTATCAAATGAGTACGCATCAATCTTAGACCTTGTGAACTCTGTTCTCTCTTCATCGTTGATAGTGTGCGTAACACCCGCAGTCGAGCCGTGGACAATAATCTTGGACTTGTTGACACCTAGATTCTTGGAGGCACCAGATCGTATCTTCGAAATAAGCTAACACACTGTTAGCATCTTGATCCTCGCAACGTACAATATACGCAATTAGCGCACCTCAACGTAATCATCCAATTCGACACGGCCGCTGGCATCAACCCCCACGTCCTTCAATGTTTCTCTGATCTGATCATAACTGGCATTCTCACCAGACTCTTGAACAGCCTTCACAATCGTCTGCTTGTCGACATATCCTTTGTCATCGATATCAATTTTTCTGCAATCAAACCGTTAGATAAATTCGATGCGAGATTGGCAGAGAAGCGGTAAATCTCTCAGTCGCACGATTCGGAGAAGCGATAATTACGCATGAACCAGAATTCGTACGCAAACTCAATTAAGCAAAAACAAATCATACTGAAAGTTATTTATCAGCTGAAATATATCCTCCTGCTTCAGGTCGGGAAATTTGCGCTAAACAATTGCAATCCTGTTAGGACAAGACCCAAGCCACCCTCATATGAATCGATTACACCATACTCAATCAACGTACCTGTAATTTAATGGCGTTCATTTCGAGACTTCTGAGAATTTCGACTTTTCTTTAAGCAAGAGTGGGAAACGGACTTGAGCAGTCTGAGTTTATTATGAGTTGCGCGAGATGTTCGAATCGACGGATGCCGCCGGCGATGACGACGTTGCTTACGGCTACACACAGATTGGCACGATTGCCGCATCGAGAATATGTGGCTGTACAGTTTACACACAGCCACTACGCTAGGATTAGGGCAAATTTGCTATTCTGTCGTCGTCATCACTGCCTCTTGGTCTGCACTCCGTCCTACAATAACTTTTACGAGATAACATCACTTGAAGATAAAGTCTCCATAAGTTTTCATATGCTGGCTTGCAAGATCGTCAGGATTCTTGCAGACATTGCAAGAATTAAAGTTGCTTTTTGACGGCAGGTTTAAATGTTACGCGGCCCTTTGAAAACCTTACGTCTTTTTGCCGGGCAGCCATCCGTACTCTGCGTATTGCAGCGGGTCATGAATACGTCATCTATATTATACAAATACATCCCGGGTATACCATCCCCATGCATTATCCCCCGTATACAAGTTACATCCAATAAAAACCACGCTGGCCCTAACGTTGCTCTACATCAAACGCCAATGCTATATGCGAAAACTCCTCATGACCATGAACCTCCCGCCATTTTGTCCATACGCGCTATCTGGGCCGTCCCCATTGTTCGATTCCCTTGCGTGCTCAATTTTCTCTCGTAGTCCAGCAATTGCCTTCGGATTGACCCCGAAGGAGTAGCCATCCGCTTTTGTTGTATTCCACGGCAGCACCCATTCCCACACATAATTTCCCATTACAGACTTCCAATTCTGCCATGGCCCCCGATCCCAGAGCCTCATGCCAAGTTCGGTCTCAGTTATTCCCCGCAATTCCGGGTGTTTCTCGTCGACTGCAATGCTCACTAGCTGTAATCGGTAATGTCTGCTGAGATATTCAATGGTGGTGATATTTTGAAGAATGTAGAACGTATGCATAGATACGAATGGGACCAACAGAGCTGTGAATATGCCAGACCTAACTATCTGTTAGCGGATAATTCTTGGCGGTGCGGTGTCCAAATATTAAAGCCACCCTTACAAAGCGTCTACCACAACGAACTGTACTATGACCTCTCCTCGTTCGTGGGCATATATAACAGTGTAGACCATGAGAGTGACAAACACAAACATTGTGAATGAAAAGCATGTTAATACGAAGAGATAAAACAACTTGTAGTTCTTGAAGCCAATAATCGTTCCCACCCACGGACAATAGTGATCCATCTTAACGACGCATCTGTCGAGTTCAGAGGAATGGTGAGCACGATCGGGTTTCATTGACTGGCACCGAGAACACCACAGTGGATACCCATCTGACTCGCACGTAAATGCTTCGGGAACGTCATTCCCAATGGATGCTGGTCCGGCCACTTGTTTCTCTAGGTCCGCCTCCGGAGTTGTTCCATTTGTCCTTTCCTGGCTCTGTCCATAGATACCTGTACCAAGCTCGATTGGGTCAGGGACCCCATGTAGTCCATCGTTTCCGCCTGGTCCAATCTCTTTGGCTGCTAAATCCCGTTCTGAGATTTTTCCCCAGCCCTTCGGGACAAGTCCTGGTCCAACAAAATTTATAGCGGCACAATAAACAAGTAAAGTAGTTGCAAGATATAAAAACACTACCATGAATGCGATGCCTTGTCTCTTCCTGCCACCGCTATCACCAGAAATCAACTTGTTGTATGCAAACAAAAAGCAGTAGACATAAGTGGCATACCCGATGGTGCCACCTAACACGACCGGCACCATCTTTGTCATTCGATACCGCCGTCTTTTTCGACGCCGCCATTCCTCATCTGATAATTCGTCTCCTCGGCGTGGAAATAACCGTTTAATGCCCTTCCGTTTCGGTATGTGCGTACTCGACTGATCCATATTATCCGACGGCAATCTATATGGTCTGCCAATAGTAGATTGAGTAGGGTCTGAACTCGGTTGCGGAAGAAATCGATCCTGAGGCTGATGTGAAACTTCAGACGAGAGACGGGCCAGTCTGAAGTCGTTGCCATTGTCAGTCAAGGAGTGTGTACGAGATTGAGCCACAATCATAGGCGAAGGTGTCTCCAGCTGGAGAGGGTTGCCCATTCGCAAGCTCCCATCTTGAGATATTGGCAGCGTGGCATTTGAGGACATACTGATGTAACGGTGATAAATGTATCAATAAGCTTCCACTGCACCACAGCTTATATAGAATGCAAGACCGACCGAATATATTGGGGCTTCATGACAAGCTTGGCAGCGTACTAACTGGCAGTGCGGTGTCGAAAATACGCAGCTCTTTTCAAATGATACAGCAGCCGATCCGTCAGCGATCGGTCAGCACCAAAATCTTGGTATCAAATGCCAAGCGCTCGTCTGTTATCGACGTTATAGTTGGCGATCGAAAATATAATGTACGTGCAAAGACGGGTGAACTTCTGCCGGACACTTATTCTTGCTGGTTTGAAAAGGCACGTGCTGCAATATTAATTTAATCAGCGCAAGCTTCATGACAGACTCCGCAAGTATTCAGACGTTTGATCCCAAACGCATTTTTGCAGCGACTCGCAATCCGTGCGGCTCTCTTCATTGCGACAGACCTAAACTTTTTGGACTAGTTACGTAGAATCTGCTCATAACCAAGTTCGCAATATGCAATAATTGACAGGGATCGACACGAATCCAGTTTTCTCTATTCGCATTCGCATTCGCAATTCGCAGCATGAAGTTTTATTCGCAGCCGAATAATATTCGTATATTGGCAGGGTTTCACCAACCCAGACTATCTAGCGATTCCTGCGTCAGAAGTAGCAGTCAAGAGACTCTTCCACAGCGGAAGGGATTTGCTGGGCCTACGTAGACACTCCCTAAGTGCGGACACCATGAGGAAGCTTGTTTTGTTAAGGGATATGTACGCCAACGACGAAGATTTTTAATCTATTTTGCGAAAAATTACGAATAATTTTTTATTCGCATTCGCATTCGTAAGCATAAAATATCCAGAGATTCGCTAATATTCGTCATTCGTGTCCACCCCTAATAATTGATAGCTGGGTATTCATGCTTTTGGTTGTGCAGATGTGGAACTAATTTCAATGGTTTCGTACTTTCTTCAGCTGTCATTCGCAATTCAAATGACAAAATTGCCAAGTCTCAGTTAACGAGTCTAACGTGACAAAGTCATCATGATAATGTCGTAAATGGTATATAACGCCTACTATTAGCGACATGCGTATTTCCGATTGCTATACATGACAAAAATGTTCCAACTGTGCAATTGTTGCGATGCGGGCAAGGGTTTCCATCCCTCTATTTACGTCTACCTCGATCTGGACTAGTGATCTGTTTCACGTAAGGAAGCTTGCTCGGCTCACAACACAAATGGGAATTAATCTGGAACATCTCATTTCACGTCCGCGATATATTTCAGCAAATTCTTCACTTTCATGGGAAACGGAACCATAAATATTCGGAATAAGTGCTGGCAATTCAGGAACTAGAAAACTGAGACTTTCCTGGTTGCGTTTGTATTTGGGGGCCAGTCCAGGTCTGTGTATGCCTTATATGTACCGAAGAAGCATCACTCACGGGAAGAATAATGTCGGTTTCTATTCCTACTCCACATGAAATCGGTACTTTAATTGCAGTACTTATTAAGGCAGTATGTAGTATGATATAGTGTTTGGACTTAAAAAGCGGAGATCAAGTCACTAACGCGTTCAGAAAAACTTACCGAATCGCCGTAGACTTGGTAAACAGGACCCTTACTGCACGTTACGAATTGGCCAAAATGCTCAATCTACGAAAATCGACAAGCGCGGCGGTCAGAGGCCAATGTGGAATCACGAGTTGCGATTCCCTGTACTGGAATCGGACGAGCATATGAAGCTCACCATTCTCGACGACAACGACTCTCGGCCCGAATTGATTGGAGATAGCATAATTGATCTGACATCGATTCTTCAGAATGCTGCGAAAGGTATATCAGATAAATGGCATGAAATTCACTATCGTCAGAAATATGCTGGAGAAGTGTACATTGAAATGACATTCTACCCCAATGTAAGTTTCTTTGGCGTGTATTCGTGATAATCAAACCAATGCTAATCCTACTTTGACAAAATAGAAGGAACATGCAAAGAATATGCTAGTCAGATACCATAAACAAGAGAAACAGCTGTCGTCTCCTCCTGCTCCTCCTCCTCATCCAAAAAGGCGTCCTTTGCCAGCAAGCCCTGGTCTGGTGAACTCGCCACCCTTGTCCTCGCCCCACTCGTCGCCCAAGTCAGTCGCTTCTAGTCCACCGCCACTTGATTACAATGCAGCACATCGCCGGCATTCATCATCGCAACGGAGCAGCTTATATGGCCCATCTCCATTATCTCCGACAAGCACAAACTCTAGAGCTGGAATTGCGATCCCTGCTCCGTTCTCGTCACACTCCACTGACTGCGAAGGCGAAAACTACGTTTCCAGAACTCCTTCGCGCCAGGAAGTTTGGTACAGGTATGATCCTACAGTCCTCCAAGATGTTCCGGATCAGTATCACAATGGTCGTGCATTTGCTCATAATGACTATGATGAAGCAACTTCATCCGTCCGACCGCAGGCGTCTGGTCACAGACCGCTTCCTGTGCCCCCGAGTTTTATGCCGCAGCAACAAGTGGTTAACCCAATTCAATTTGACCCGCCACGTTGGACCGAAGATTCCAGATACAAATACTCAGCGTATAAAAGGGAGGTCGGAGAGCCAAAAGAATATGGCGACAATTATTACGGAATGTCGCCACAGTGCGATGGCTACTTGGAAGACAATTGTCGGCGCGAGCAGCTTAGCGGTAAGGCATATGCTACGACGTCGACAACAGTGAGATTACAGGATCGACTGGCACAATTTCCCAACGACGAAGACTATGACCCGATGGCAGCGGCTGTCGACAGACTTGCGACCCAATTCGAAGGCCTTGGCCGAGCCGATGGGCTGGGTAGAAGCCGTACATTTCGATCAGAATAGAGTAAATGGAGGTCAACGTCAGTTACTTCTGTAGCCTTTGCTTAGTTGCATGCGTGATCTATCTGGGATGGTCTGCTTTAGTATAAATAAACCCTGTGCATAGATAAGAAGATTTGGTATGTTGAATTGGTTAATAACTAAATAATAGTGCATTTATAATATGGGGAATCATGGATACAGAATGAAATTTATGGGACAATGGCAGACCTTTTACAGAGCAGGCCCACCTACATAATACAAAGCACACCAGACAAACAACCATATTGGCGACAGCTTCGATTGCGTAAACTATTCGCGCGACATATGTAATTTATAATCTTGTCATCAAAGTCGTCATTGACATTTACACACGTTGAAACACACAACAAACACAATCCTCATCATGAACTTCGCTCCTTGCCAGAGTCTCTCCATCGATGCATATGAGCTGAACGACTCATTCGTTTTATTTTTTCTCATAATGATTCCATGCTTCTTTGCTTCAACATCATGTGGCGTATACTACACTCGTTTATTCAAACCTACATAGACATTCGTACATCGCCAACCCAGCTCTTCAACAGCAGTTCGATTTTTCCTTCTTAATCTCATCTGGAGAACTCGTAAAGGAAATGGTAGTACCCTCACCTGGCCTTGGGCCCGTCTCGTTGCCCTGATCTAATTGCTTTGCAGAAACAATGCGATAGATTTCTGTCAAAATGTTCTGGAAGGCCAGCTCGACATTGGAGGCATCAAGGGCAGAGGTCTCAATGAAGGAAAGGTTGTTCTCGGCTGCACGTAACAGGATGTTAGAACGATACTTGTCGGTGCATGTGAATCCAAAAGGGCAATGTAAACATACCCGCAAACTTTTTGGCCTCGTCGGTCGGGACAGCTCTTAGGTGTCGCAAATCACTCTTATTTCCGACCAACATAATTACAATATTACTGTCGGCATGATCACGCAATTCCTTCAGCCATCGATTGACGTTCTCATATGTGCCGTTCTTCGAGATATCATAGACAAGCAGCGCACCGACAGCACCACGATAGTAGGCACTGGTGATAGCCCGGTAACGCTCTTGGCCAGCGGTATCCCAAATCTGAGCCTTAATAGTCTTACCGTCTACGGAAATTGACCGAGTGGCAAACTCAACACCAATGGTACTCTTGGACTCTAAGTTAAATTCGTCACGGGTGAAACGGCTCAAAAGATTCGACTTTCCGACACCAGAGTCGCCGATAAGGACAACTATGGCAGACATTAGACCACGAACAATCCCACTCAAAGCCCCAGCGCTCCAGTGCGTGCCTGTCAACGGCCCATATAAGGATTGCCCGGCCCGGTGAACTTCAGGCAACAGCGGGATATCTTTGCCATCAGTCATCGAATCGGGTCCGAATCAGTAGACTCGATCCACAAATAATCTTATATAGCAATTTAGATATTCCCCGCCATGTGGCCGTTCATTCACGGATTTATGGGTTTGATACCCAGCTCTGATTCGCTTCATATATCAATGCAGCATTCAGGAGCACAACGGGCCCCTTGCGGGCACGCACCACCAAAGAAGGTCCAGATTTTGCCCACATTACTACTCACCTTTGAATAAATAGTCGTATTCGTCTTGAGCCATTGCTATAGTCTACTAAATGTATGCGAAGCGTAGGAACGCGAGGACGTTAGATGAGGTTGAGGCGGAGTATATGATTTATGAAGCGAGATGGGGAACGGACGGGCAGCGCGAAAGCCGCCAGGACGATGGACATATTGACAAGTGTCCGGTTGACGTGCTTGTGGCATAAGCGTAGTCGAATATCTTGTTTACAGTATTAAGCGAGAACTAAATGCTACAGATGCGGCTGATATGCACCATCGGAATTGGGACAACACCAATGATCCAGGGCCCACAACGCAACCAAGGTGAACGCGTCTTGGAGGCGACTGCACCAAAGCATCTGCAGGGATGCAGATTCTGCTAGCATTTAACTGATAGCGCCGAACGCTGCAGGCCCTACTTTTCTCACTGGTAAGCAACAATGCGTATTTTTGCTATATTCAAAGCAGACGCGTCATGAATTGCTGCGTACGTAGGCGCAGTGTCGACTGTGATCCTGATCCGCTAAATACGGTGTTAGTTCAAGTCGTAAGCGCTGCCACTCGTATTCGGCGAATTAAACGCGTAAATCTTAGTGCACAGCGGATATGTGCAAACAAGTTGGAAAATACGCCACAGTCGCGGCGCTCCTCCTTGCTCCAGAAAACTTGACCACTCTTGCTAAGGTTGAACCATAAGTTATTCAAACCATCAGCGCCATCTACCTACATAATCGATCCGCAATGGCCGACAGGACTCTCAAGTCAAAGCTCAGAAATGAGACGAAAATTGTAAGTTTATATTTATCGCTTTTGGATGTATCTTCAAAGAATGGATAGTGCTCCGTCAACAATTTATACAACTATCTGACGCGTCATGATAGGTTAATGAAGGTGCAGAACTCAAGCGTCGCGAGCATCAAAAAGAACTTCATCGAAAAAGACAGGAAGACGGCCTTGAACGATTTGCGGGCGAACTAAAAGCAGAAGATGATCAGAAACGCGCGGTGTTCAGACGATTCGAAGCCTACAAGCGCGAGTCGCAGTTTCCTGTTGGTGTCAAAGACCTCAAGATCGCCGTTGATCCCAAAAATCAGGTCATCGTTGTTCCCATTTGTGGTCGGCCTGTTCCATTTCATATCTCGACTCTTAAGAATGCCAGCAAGAACGACGAGGGCGAGTACGTTTACATTCGATTGAATCTGTTGACTCCTGGTCAGGGTGTGGGAAAGAAGGACGACTTGGTACGTGTTCTTGGTAGTTTTGGTGGCAAAGCGATCCATAGCGGGATTGTTATCTAACGCGCGTGATAGCCATTCGAGGATGCGAGCGCTCACTTTGTTCACAGCTTGACATACAGGAGTCGCGATACGGAGCGAATTACCGACATTTTCAGGAGTATTCAGGAAATGAAGAAGAATGCGGTCAAGAAGGAATTGGAGCAAAAGGAGTTGGAAGACGTTGTGGAGCAGAATAATCTGATAGAAGTTAAGAACCGTCGGGCGATCCGATTGGACAATATCTTTGTGCGCCCTGCGCCGGATGGAAAGCGTGTCGCTGGGGCACTTGAGATTCATCAGAACGGTTTGCGTTATCAGTCACCTATCCGATCCGAACACAAGATCGATCTGGTCTTCAGCAATATCAAGCACCTCTTTTTTCAGCCCTGTGATCACGAGTTGATCGTCCTGATTCACGTACATCTTAAAAACCCAATAATGATCGGCAAGCGGAAAACTAAGGACGTGCAGTTTTACCGTGAAGCTTCAGATATACAGTTTGACGAAACTGGAAATAGAAAGAGAAAGTACCGATATGGTGATGAGGATGAACTGGAGGCTGAGCAAGAAGAGCGCAAGCGGAGAAATGCTTTGAATAAGGAATTCCGCAACTTCAGCGAAAAGATTTCAGAGGCCTCGAAAGATAGCTTTGATGTCGATATTCCCTTCCGAGAGCTCGGCTTCAATGGTGTCCCATTCCGCGCCAATGTTCTTTGCCAACCGACTACAGACTGTCTTGTACAGCTTATTGACCCACCATTCTTAGTGATTACGCTCGCAGAAATTGAGATTGCGCATCTGGAACGTGTTCAGTTCGGCCTCAAGAATTTCGATCTGGTATTTGTGTTTAAGGACTTTAGTCGGCCAGTTGCACACATTAATTCCATTCCTATGGATCAGTTAGACAGTGTCAAAGACTGGCTAGACGAAGTTGAGATTCCTTACTCCGAAGGACCATTAAACTTGAACTGGGCTACGATCATGAAGACAGTTACTTCAGATCCGCACTCGTTTTTTGAAGAGGGCGGCTGGAGTTTCTTGGATAATGAGTCTGAGTCAGAGCGGAGTGAGGAGTCCGAGCCGGAGTCCGAATTTGAGGCTTCCGATTTGGATCCGTCTGACGAATCTGAAGACGAATCTGAATTTGACGATGACGAAGGATCTGCTTCCGGCGGATCAGATGAGGGTGACGAAGAAGATGAGGATATGTCAGATTAAATGTAGGAACATCAGAAATTATGAACATTTACGGACTTCCTATATCATGTTGGATGCCAAAGTCACAAATATGTCTTTATATGTGGAACCATGTCTGTCATACGAAGTGATCGAGAATGGCGCCAAAATAGTGTACGATCTTTGTACGAATGATTTGGTGACGATTCGAATCGCCAATAATCACACTGTTAGGATTTTGATTCTAAGAACAAGAGGAAACATGTAACATACTATCATAAGCCTACTCTTGAATACTATATGCAACAATACAAGTGCTACGTTCCGCATCCGATCCATCCCATCTATGAATACATTCTCCAAACCAGGTTGAGAATACCTAGCCAATAAACCTGTAGTATATAGATTATGCCAGCAGTAGAGTCTTCTTCTTGTACTTTGTAGCTACTCTCGGTAGAAAGAATACAACATGATATATAAATCACAGCCCGCTTTTAGTTCCTGCAGCTCCCAATATTGCCTAAAATGCAAATCAAAATAACTTATATATAACACAAAAATGAAGTTAGCATAACATAACGCGAATTTCGCAAAATATCCGGCAATTAGATGCTCTATACCCTCTCATACTCTCTCATAGAACAGCAAATATGCCGTCCGCTCATCCAAGTCACCAGAGCCACCCATAATTATCCGCCGCCGCATTGCTGACTCGTCTTCATATACAGTCTCGATGTCTTCTGGTTGGATCTCCTTAATGCTTACATCGTCAAAATTAATCCAAGTGTCACTGTGCTTGTAGTTCAAGTCGACCGTATAATGTCCACCTTCTGTTGACTTCCCATGATGATAGACTACCCCGAAGAGCTTGTAATTGACATGCACTCCCCGCAGCTGGGGCGAAATGCACTCAGGAGGAATCGTGAGATCGCACTTGTATCCAATAGTCTTGCTAATTTTCTGGACCGAGTGGTAACCCGACCCTTCTTCCACAGCAAAGTGGAATCGTTTCAGATGCAGAATAAGGACTCTAGGAAGTTTTTCGAAGAATGTCTGCTTCGTGGCTTCAACCATGTCACCTTTGTCACTCTTGTAATGGCTGATGACCTCTGTCTGTGACATTTTCGCCAATGCGTCTTCAAGCGTATGAATTTGAGGATCTGAAATGTCGAGTTGTACATGTTGATACGGGTCAAGAGTGACAGAAGGTTTCTGATGTGCTGCAGAGATAACTGAGCGGAACTGACCGCCAAAGATTTTTGTAATCGGTGATAGTGCCGCAGACGTCTGCCGGTGTTAGTTATCATGCTCCAGTACTATGCTCCTCAAGAACACAAACTTACAGTCCGGGTGACTACTACTTTGTGTTTCTTACCAACCTCTAGCCATCCATCGCCTTCATCATTGTCCTCGTCAATCTTTAAATCCACAATAGCGCTCTCGACAAAATTTAGATGGCTTCTAGCGCCGTTGATACCATTAGCCTGTCTCTTTTGCAATTGTCGCGTCGCAGCAAGGAACTCCTCATGCAATCCATCCAGTAAGAATCCTAGAAATTCCTCAGCATCCTCCTGATGGCCTCTTCGCATGTTAGCGAATAAAGTATTAGCACGCAGAGCATCGTACACAAATTCGGGAATGAATGGTTCTCCGAATGGCGATGACTTCGTGTTGTTATTTCCGAATCGCGCGACAGTCTTCGGATCAAACTCTTGGACGAAAAGAATCAACGAGTCCAATATTGGTGTCTCAGAATTAAACCTGTGGGTAAGCTTTTTTCCCATGGTATCGACGAATGAATAAAATGGCACACAATATAATAGGATCTGAAGAATTGAGTTCATGAAACACATATTTCCCGTATTGACGAGGCCTCGTGGTATGAGAACCGGTGGCTTTCCCTCGAAGTCTTCTTCTAGTGATGGGACAGGTGGGGGCTCTAATTCGGTGGCATCAGATATTTGTGTTGTAGCTGATAACGAGGATGCGGATGATGGCGATGCGGGTTCAGTCGGAATGCTAGATGTTGATGCTGTGTGTGGTTGTATAGGACGTACGGCTGGAGAAGTGCGTACGACTGACTGTGCAGTGACAGGTAAAGAGGGTTTCACGGGCTTAACAATATCCGCCCATGACTTCGCTGACTGTGTGCGCAAATGTGCTCCTGGCTCAGCAGGAGTTTTCGTAGGAGTCGATGGAAGCGACGTGACTCCATGCAGTTGTTCTTGAGGCGCCGGCGATCTCGTGCGAGATGGCTCCACCTTCTGCTGTCCCGGCCGTTGGATATGATTCTCAAGCTTTATTCCAAGAGCATCTCGTAATTCGATCAGTTCTGGAATCGTCTTGTCATATAATATTCCTAGCTGTTGTAGTCGAGCTCGTGAATGTGCGCGATTCCTCCGTCGTCCGCGGCGAAGAGGAAAAGGCTCGCTTGGATCTGAAAACCACGGCCACTATCCCATCGTTAGATACCCTTCGGCGATAGTGCCTATCACATGAAAACAGATACATACGGTTGGCTGAGGCAGCGGATAGAGCGACTGACTTCTGTAATCCGTTCTTGGCGTGCTTATACTAAGCAATTCGGAAGCATTGCTTTCGATAGATTGAACGGTCGTGTTGGCCGAAACATTACCTCCAACTGACGACCAAGAATTTCCGACTGTTGAGGAAGCAGGCGAAGTAGGCGTCGGCGTTATTGGACCGCTATATGAGGCGCTATTCGAACTGTCTGCCCGTCGAATTGGGTGCCACGACGAGGGCGATGACGAGGGCGACGACGACGTCGACGCTGCCGTAGTCGAAGCAGTTACAGGTGAAGATGGTGTTATAGATCTTGGCTTCTTATGTGTGTTTGCTTGTGGAATAGAATGATGGCCGACCGGGGAATTGGCTGGATGATTCGACATCTAATTCTGGATGCTGATAGATGGCGCGTGCCGAGATAATGTTCCGGCAATTAGCCGGGTGCTGCAGGCCCAGAATTTCCCAAGAACGGTGACAAAAAAAGATATATGTACAATTAAATACGCTGCAAGACCGGGCAGGTATGGTTCACATAACCACAACTGCGATGTAGTTGTCGTGTAATGCTGTTTTGTTTTGGAAAACGCTCAGCTGAATATGGATGTGTGTAATTTTTTCTTCATCTAGCCTTCACTAGTTCGTTTTCGCTCTGTCCGGCTGGCGCGGCGGGTGTTACGACCTCCCAGCAACGCTCCAGAGCAGACTTAACTGGATTGCATCCAACGTGCTTGCCGCCGCAAGACTGATATTATTCACAGACATTATTAGTTTACCATAGCATATAGCTAGTTATTTTGTTCCCTCTAAATAGGAGTAGGATGTGTGGGACGCAGGATGTTCGAGATCCCACACATCTCGAGCCACTCATCCAAGGAGCGCGGCCTAATCCTTTTTACGAACTTCTCGACCTTATTTCCGCAGCGCATGGCAATGTAGCAGGCAACAACATGTGCACATTCGCCTACTTTTAAAAACCACGCATCCTCAATTTCTCCTGCACTCTCTTCATTCTCGCTTGATGCAACGCCAGGATCATTTTCCGAGAACGCCTCGAACTCGTCCGCAACTTCAGAAATCTTGACAGCGTACTTGAAAAACTGCACACAAGAACATGTCCATGTATCCCTCCGTACTCGCTCATATGCAGGATCGTAATCGTCAAGTGATGACTTGACTCGATACATGCCCGCTGGTGCAAATCCATCTTTCTCTTCTGTCACTGAGCCGGAAAAAAGAGGCTCAATAAATTCGACGGCGCCCTTATCCAAAAGATCTAGAGCTGGAATAAACGTGAACGGGAGTAGGTAATGCAGCGTTACGAAGATGGATTGCTCCTCGCTGCTTAATGACTGCATAACATCTAGTACCGAAATTCCAGGGTCACTCCTTTCTTGTGATAGATCGTGCGGCGCATTTCTCTTATTAGAAGATGTAGCTAGTTGCGTTCCGTTTGGAATTCCTAAAAAATGAGACTTGCGCTCAAGGACTTCAGAAAGCTGGCGGATGAGGCTGCGGACGAGAACCTGCTTGACTTGGACAGGGTTCTGCTCGTCCATAAGGATTAAGAACCATAAAGTATACCTTATTTCATCCTGCTCTTACTGTAGAGGTGCACGCAGAGTACCGGATTCGACGCACTGAAGCGTGCCGGTGGGTAAAAATTGATATGGAGTGTTGCGATTTCTCGCAGAATTTCGACGCGTTATCCGTGGGACAAATCGCCAGCTACGGCGACCCTTCCAGCGGCACTTCCCAATTGCCAATAACTGATTAACGCACCAACACGAAGAATCAATATCAAAACATAAACTGGACAACTTGATAGAAGTACATAATAAAACGGGTACATATATCAACAATAACCGCAACAATTGAAGGCATTCGTTTAAGGGTTGCAAATCTATCTCCGCATGCGTTATGCTCTATCAATACTTCCCACCTACACATCATATACAACAAGACACAATGGAATCATGCGGATATGTTAACGGCCATATCCTGCCTTCCAAAAACCAAAACAATTCCAGTATCTCTTGTCAAGTTTAATTCTGCTGTCCCAAATACTTTTTTCATTCAAAGACGGTTGCTGTGCCATACTTAAAACACGAATGGAATGAACAAGTAGGGGCACTGACGCTCATACTCCTTCCAGTCGTCTCCATATTTAATTTTGCATCTCTGAATATCTCTGTACGCCCGATGACTCAATACGCAGAAGAAGAAGACGGGATAGAAGTACGGCAAGGGGCTGGCGAATCCAGTAATCAAACCCCACGACAAGCTCTGGATGAAGTCGACAGTGTAGTGGATCTTGCGGGCGTACTTATACCAACCAGAGGTAAGCAGAGTGCCGCCATTCTTACACTTGATGTAAGTAGGATTCTTGATGGTCTGCCATGGCAACTGTGGGAAGGTATTGCGCAGGATGAGCGTGCCGTACATTTGCTGTCTGAAACGGTTCTTCTGCGAGTTGGTCGTATCGAAGATATAGTAGGCACCAAGGAGAAGGAAGTACACCAAGACATTGTAGTATATGCTCCATTGATACTCGGACGGAGCGTGGTTAGCGAGAAACAAGGTGCAATGGCAGTAGGTGAATGGCACACCCGCCATATTCCAGAACAACAACATAAATCCGAACTTCTCGTAGAACATATCCCAAGTAGTAACAATTAGCTCTTCAGCTTTGCTGCATGCGTTCGCGTAGAGCCAGTGAGCAAGAACAACAAATGCAACCTGCGGGGAGACGTATCCATAATTCTCATACTGTCTCACGGCGGTCGAAACACTAATGAAAAATAAAATGAACCAAGGAAGGCGAACTTCGTAGAACATCTTCAGGTCGATAATACCAATTCGCGGGTTTAGAACAGCGCCCATGAATACGTCATAGATAAACGAGCCAGACATACGGTGCTGAGTGTTCGTCATATACGCGTAAAAGTAGAGCAAGAATGGTAGAATGAGACCTGAAATTATGGAGACGGACATAATGCTGCCCAACTTGTCGACGATGGTAGTAACCGGAAAAATGCCAGTGATGTGCAAGACTGCAGCAACAATTATGGTAACATAGAACGACCAGACAGCGTTGCAAAAATATGGCAGGCGCTCGTTGTTTAGGTGAGGTAGAGGTAAACCTTTCGTCCAAATACCAGGGAGGGTTACATAAAGGACAGCCTCGAATATGAGAAAACCCCACACCATTACCCAGGATTTGAAGTCAGGGAATGCGCCATGGAGAAAGTGGCCATAAAGACGCGTCACGAAGTCCTGCATAGTCTCATTGCCGGTTGGGAAAGTGAGCTGGCCCTGGTAATACGTCGTGCAAATCCAGAGGTACCACATCAACAACGGGAAGCCCGCCATCATGCAGGACACACCAATTGGGCCACCAAAATCGAATTCGACATGCTTATCGTCCTCTGATGTTATGTTTGCACGTTTCTCTTTGCCATTGGTCGAGGCACCATTGGTTTCGGTGTCTGCGAGCAATGGCTCCTCGACATCCTCTTTCGCGACTGTCTTCATGGATCTGCGCCGCCTCACAGTTTCGACAAAGTCTGGTTGCGTGACCTTCTTTGGGGTCTTCCCTGTAGCAGAACGCGTGGTGACCATAGTTGGCGACGGAGAGCATTAAGTACAGTAAAGCTGGGTAGGAATGGAAACCAAAACAACTAGTAGTTGGTCATGTAAAGCTATCGCCATTGACCGAATCCGAACTCGTATTCGCTAGCGTATTCGGATTCGGATTCGGATTTGGTGACTCGCTATGCCCCACTCAGTTGCAGGGAAACTCAAGCGAAAGCCGACAACGCGGAATTCTCCGGATGAGGCGATTTATCGCTTTAAGTTAATGGTTGAGGAACTTTGGTAACTTAGTGTCAGTTTAAATTTCGAGTTCACCAATTGACTGCAATTATGTTCGAATCCCGGTGCACTGGTGCCAAATTTAATACGTCCACCTCCGTGCACCCACTAGTACCGAATAGTGTCAGAATAATTTGAGCGACCTGGAGGCTCGGGCGATCTCAGGTAGTCAGATCTATTAGCAAATGTAAAAACGATAATATAAACACAAGACATATGAAGAGATACAACTGTATGCAACACACCATGGTAGTACTAACAGACAATCTATGGAAATTTTCTTTACAGCGGACACCAAAATTCAGCTATTGTACTCTCGCCACTCTGCCCGTCATCTATGTCTGTCCCAGACATCGTTCTGCAACTTATGTCTGCTCATGCGGTCCGCGAAATCGCAATCTCTATGTACCTGTAATGCATCTAGGGATCTATCGCTATGGGGCAACTCTACTGCTGTTTCTCCTTTTGCCGTCTCGCTTCGACTATTGTTCGCTCAAAGAACTTCAAGATTTCATCGATCACACTAAATCCTGTCAGCAGCCAGCCCATAGACTATAAGACCAACAACCTACATCACCGGGAAACTGATAAAGAATACAGCCTTCCACTCATTCAAAGAAAGCGGGGCCACCGAAAATAGGGTCTGAAAGAATGGAATGTAGACAATTCCACAGTGCAAGATCATGGAGAGCATGATGGCATACACAAGTGTCACATTCTTCCACAGAGGAAGTACCAGTAGACTGTCAGTTGAGCTCAGGCCATTCATGGCGTTGAACATTTCGATCACGACAAGACTATAACAGCGCCATTAGAGATTCCGTCAATTACAATGTAGTGGTTGACTTACATCGAGAGAGATACAGTAGACGCCCGCTTGGACATCTCGTTGGAGAACATCTCGCATCCAATTTCGGGGAACGACACAGGGCAGCTATGGAAGTTTGACTAAGACAGGCACGTAAGCTCCATTCGCAAAGCAATAACTTAAGTAAGAGCATACCAAATGAGAGAAAGAAATTTGTGGTCCGTCAGAGTTAAAACAAAACCACCAGGCATAGCCAAAGACAGTGGCGCAGCCGACGTAGGTACCGATAACCATGTATCTAAAGAATAGCCACTTGCCAACCATAGGCTCGTCACGAGCACGTGGCTTACGGTGCATAATCCCATTGTCAGGGGGGTTGAATCCAAGAGCAGTAGCGGGAAGACCATCTACATGCGTCAGCGTTATCTAGACAGGGCCTTCTAAAGACTTACCTGTAACCAAGTTCACCCACAAAAGCTGAACAGGAATCAAGGCCTCCGGCATACCAAGAAGCACGGTCAAAAAGATAGACACCACTTCACCAATGTTGGAAGAAATTAAGTACCGAATGAACTGTTGAGTGTTGTTATAAATCGATCGACCTTCTTCGATTGCAGTTTCAATGGTTGCGAAATTGTCATCAGCGAGAACCATGTCCGCTGCCAACTTAGCCACATCGGTTCCAGAACCCATAGCAATACCAATATCAGCCTTCTTCAAAGCGGGTGCATCGTTAACACCGTCACCGGTCATGGCTACAATAGCACCAGTACTTTGAAGAAGATCGACTAGCTTGCTCTTGTGAGCCGGTTCTGCCCGAGAGAAGAGTTTAGCTGTTCTGGCTGCTTCGAGCTTGTCAGCTTCAGAGAGATCGTCAAATTCACGTCCGGTATAACTCTTCTTAGATACGTCTTCATCAGCTCCGAACACACCAATTTGCCGGCAGATAGTCTCCGCAGTCTGCTTGTTGTCGCCAGTAATCACGACAACTCTGATACCTGCATCGTAGCACTTCTGAATAGATTCACGGACCTCAGGACGAGGAGGGTCCAGCATACCAACAAGACCGATTAGAGTCAAATTTTGTTCAAGCTTAATGTAGTCCTCCGATGACTTAGCTGTTAGGGCTAGAGGATCAGATCCGATGTCTTCTCTAATAGCGAGAGCCATGACCCGCAGTCCTTGCTTTCCGTACTTAACCACCTTTTCGTTGAATTCTGCAACGACGTTGGGCACCAAAGGAACCTTAGCTGAATCAGTGTAGATCGACGTGCATCGCTCAATGACGGACTCTGGAGCACCCTTGACGAACAATTCACTTGCACCGCTCTCTGACGACGAGACTATGACCGACATACTCTTCCTGTCACGAGAGAACTCAAACGTCGCAGATCGACTATGAATGCTCTTGTACTTCGCATCATTGAATCCAAGCTTAGCTGCCAAAACCCGGAGTGCAGCTTCAGTAGGCTCGCCCACATGCGAGTAAGTGTCGCTCTTTTCATCATACACAATCTCAGCGTCATTGCAAAGACTGGACACCTCAGCCAATCGCAAGATTGCAGCTGATTGCCTAATGGGAGTAGACAAAACCATACCGACCGAGTCTTTAACGAGTCCAACAGGAGCAAAACTGGTGCCTTCCACAGATAACTCAATCAAGCCTTCCGAAAAATAAACAGCCTTCTGAACACTCATTTGATTGGTGGTCAAAGTACCTGTTTTATCCGAACAAATTACGCTTGTGCTCCCCAAAGTCTCAACACTGGGTAAGCTCCTAACAATAGCATTCTTCTGGGCCATTTTTCTTGTTCCCAGGGCTAAACAAGTTGTAATAACAACCGCGAGACCTTCAGGAATAGCTGCGACAGCAAGGGCTACTGCAATTTTGAAGTAGTATATAGCACCCTTCAGCCAGCCCTTGTGAGCGGGATCGTTGAAGTTTCGAATGTTGATGACCCACACTAGAATACAGATAACCATGATAACTTTCGCCAACATCTCGCCGAAATCGTCAAGTTTCTGCTTCAATGGAGTAGGCTCGCTTATCTGAGAGATGATGCTAGTGTGAATATCGCCAATGGCTGTAGCTGATCCCGTAAGGACGACAATAGCGCTGCAGTGACCTACCGTCACAGTAGTACCAGAAAAGAGCATGTTGATCTGGTCCTGCTTAACCGCTCGAGGATCTGCAATAGGTATTGTATCCTTGCTGACACTTTCACTTTCTCCAGTTAAGAGGGCCTGGTCAACGCGGAAAGCATTGCTGGTGATGCTAAAAACGCGGCAGTCTGCTGGGACTCTGTCGCCAACTGCAATGTCCACAATGTCACCAGGAACAAGATCCTCCGCCTTGATACGGTGAACAGCGCCATTTCGGATAACCTTAGCTTCGGCTGGGGAGTATTCGCTAAGCGCTGCAATGGCTTTCTCTGCGCTAGTCTCTTGTTGGACGCCAACGACGGCGTTGAGTATCAGAATGATGAGGATCACGGCTGGGTCAACAAACGCCGTGAAGTCGTCGCCATCGTCGAATATCGCAAGCAGAAAAGAAATGGCTGCGGATACAAGTAAGATGATTACAAGTTGGTCCTTAAATTGGGAAAGAACCAATTCCCACAGTGGCGTCGGCGGATCTTCTGGTAGTGCTGTTGTGGAGCAGATAAGATTAGAATTCGATTACCAATAGCAAACAATTGGGTTCAAATAACGTACAATTTGTCCCATATTGTAATCTCAATGCCTCGACTTGAGTCTCCGTGAGACCACGCTCTAAGCTAGTGTCGAAGGCCTTGACAACTTCCTCGATGGACCGCACGTAGGCGTCATCCATCGTCGAGTGGTATTGCTCGTGTCGAAGCTGGCGCTCACAAAAACTGTGTAAATACGTGCTTAGAAATTCTATTTCGCAGCTATGCTTGCCGCTTTATAGAAAAAGTACTGGAATGTCGAGCGACTGACGCAATGACAATCTAGATGTCAGAAGCGGACGATGACCAGAAGCTGTTGAAAACTTCCAGGTTCTGGAAGATCGAGGGCAGGTACTTACCCTGTTGACTTAAGGAGACGTAGCTTCTAGTCAAAAAAGTATCAAATAGGCCAGAGTGGCATTCGCTGGAATAGCAGGTGCGGCTGAACTGTGTGGCGCTTGCCACCAGAAAGGCACAAAAGGTACGAACGCTTGATATTTCACCGTCGACTGTCATCACCTGTTCTTCAACTCAACGACGCGCCGTCTCGACTGCGGCTGGAGTCACTGACACTGCCGCTGCGCTTATGTATTCACGTCAGCGAAATGCAGTGGAGCAGAACAGCGGAGTCCCTAACAATTATGACCAAAACGATTGCAGAAAGATTTGAGTAACTGATATAAGAGAGCAATGCCATAGTTGAACTTCGAAATTCTGGCCAGCGGGGCCGGATTACATGAGTTGATATTAAAGTTGTGGCGGTTAAGTCTTCACTTGATCGACATTATAATCCATTCGAGGTGATTAATATGTCTGGATGGAGAAACCAATTAACGAAAATTTACTTGCTCACATCCATTTCACGCTGACCGCATTAAGAAACAAGGCACCTGGGGGCCGGAGGCGATTAAATTAATCAATTAGCTTTGACGTAAACAGGAAGATAAAAATGGCTCGAGACATCTTGTTCGATGACGCATGACCTCGCCATCGTATTGTTCCCAACAACGGCAACGAATATTCGATATCAAATGTAGATCCACTCGTCAGCATCATCTCTTGATCCCACCAAAGGTTATTTCACAAGTACTTATGGCTCCCGAATTAAATCCTTGATGAACCCACGAAACGTCAGCGATTTCTACTCATTGCACAACATTCATCGCTCTGTCGCTTTACTTATTCCGAGATAGTTGTTCCATGAAGGCGACTTCCGTATCTCCGGCTTATACCACTTCCGCAATTTCGTCGACCAGTCAAGAGAAGACAGTGCCGGCAGGTGATTACTCGTCACATTTTTCGGCCGACGTCTCGAATATCGAGGCCGAGATTTCCGCCAACAATGAACAGCGGGAGAACTTTCTAAGGCAACGACTGCATGACAAACAGCAGCAACAGAAAATGCAAGCCGAAAGATATATTTACAATTACGTGAACCACCGACCGGACCAGGTGGCTCTTCACTCCGCGATATTGGGAATCGTGCTAGCTCTCAGTTTGGCCGCAATGGCTGGACTGTGGAAGGCTGGATCCTACTTTCAGTTCCCTGGCTACGTCGCCTCGCTTGCAGCATTCCATTTCTTGGAGTATTGGATTACTGCGCGATATAATCCTGCCAAAGTCACAATTGATTGTATGTGTGTCAGCGAAGTTCGTGGCTAATTTTCACGGTGCAGGATACTAATCTCATATCTTCAGCATTCCTATTCCGAAATGGCACATCGTACTTCATCGCACATGCCTCCGCCATTATGGAAGCGTCCATCGAATGGGTCTTCTTTGGAAATCTTAAGAAGCACGTAATTTTATCAGCTGTAGGCTTCGCCCTCATGGTGTTTGGTCAGACTCTCCGATCCATGGCGATGATCCACGCATCGTCCAATTTTTCACACATTATTGTCCACCGAAAGGTGAATTCGCACCAGCTAGTTACGACAGGAGTGTACGGGTTTACCCGACATCCATCATATCTTGGATATTTTTGGTGGGCGATAGGAACGCAGTTGTTCCTGATGAATCCGGTCGCGACTGTTGGATTTAGTATCATTCTCTGGCGATTCTTTAACAATCGGATTCGATGTAAGGCCGCTAAATTATTTTCTCTTGTGATGTGTTTCTGCCAAGTTGTTGAACATCATTGCTAACTAGTTACTCAGACGAAGAAAAGTTCTTGACTGAATTTTTTGGTGACAAGTACATCGACTATAGGAAGTCAACTGGTACGCTTATACCATTCATCAAATAGTGAGCGTTTTCTGTTCGTGGATGGTAGTTAACCGTCATGCTATGAATTGATGAAAAATGGTACCAAACACATTGTAAGTTGCGGACTCTAACGCCATAATATAAGTCCATCCTGATGCTATAATAAATCGTAAAACTTGCTCATCCAACAGACAATTCCATAAACTTGCGCCGTAGTTCTCGCTCACGTTTGGCATGCATACTTCGCGATTCAACTAATCGCGTCAGCCGCCTTCGACTTTCCTTAAACTGCGGCACTGCGCTACTTAGACTTCTATTCTCGTCTTCTACGTCGTCGTCCTGGACATCATCGTCCTCTGATGTTGAAGTTGTCGAATCAATCTTGAGATGAAGAAATTTTGAACGTCTTTTGGGGGACACGAAATTCTCATTTCGTTTGATCACAGTATTCGCAGGGGATCGCAATTGCCATTGGTGAAAATTCGCAAGGTGATTGTACGACCTACTCAGTAGATCTGCGCCGCGCTTGTATCCTTTTCCGTAATCAGGGTCCCGCGCAAAACCGAACTGCAGGTTGGGTCTGCTCGCCGATGAAGGCGGAACTGCATATGACCAAGAGAGTCCGGATGAGTTGGTCTGCAACTCCAAGTAATACGGGCGAATCCGGATCGGCTCGTTCGAAGTCTCCGAAAGCTCAATGTCCCGGTCTAAGTCCGGACGGCCGCGATGACTTCTGTCGTCTTCATCATCCGTCACCCATTCGTCATTGCGGTCACTGCGCGTAGGTTTCTCAGCGCTTTCCCATGAATTTTGACATGAATTGTGCTGATGGATGCTGTCAAACAACGGTGTCGAACGAAATCGTTTTGGAGCCGCGATCGTTACTGGGACGCTCGTTGGATAAGCTCTCGATGCCATATGTAGATAATGTAACGGCCGTCTCGAAGGGCCAAATGAGTGGTGCAGAATATGCTGTCGAGAAGTCGGCTGGATCTTATGGATCCTGTTTGTTCCTGTGGAAACATGCGACAGAACTGGACCACTTTTAGTTGGAAATGATCGAGTACGACGATGATACTTGTGTATCGACAATGACGATTGCGACCATGAATGTCCTAATCCAAATGGCGAATATTCTCTAAGCCTCTTCGCGGATCTCTTGTCAGGCATTGAGTGTTGAGTGCTGTTGTTTACTGGAGTGGATGGCCACGATCGATGAAGTGGGGAAATTTTGTTAATTGAGGTCTCTGCTCTAGATTTCCACTGTGTTATCGACACTCCCGAGGAAAAGTCGCTCGCAATGCCTTGATCTGAGTCCAGATCATCCGAGTAATCTATATTTCATTGTCATAAGAATGCACGACAACGAGCTGCGCACAACAAACGTACCACTATTCGGCTCTACGCTGACGTCTGACTCGTCCGCATCATCGTCCACAGCCTGCACGCACGCCTGCATCTGTGCAGCCCGCGTCGTCTTCTTTCTCATAATCTTTCCAACTGCAACCACCACCTGCAGTAATTCCCTAACTGCGTCTTCATCCCCAGTAACGACGGCCAATGGATCAATGTAGCTCAGATCCATTTTTAAGATCTCCTGGGCAATCGTACCGATCAGCAGCTTGACACTTTTGACGCGCGAGGTGACGGTATCCTGAACCGGACGGGTCAACGGGATGACTGGATCGAACAGCGCATTATATAAATCAAGCAGCGAGTTGGGGTGGACCTGGACACTTGGTGACCACGTTGTTATTTGGTCGTCCTGTTCATAGACCGGGATTGGCGCTGGAATACGGTATTGCGAGAATAGAGTGTTCAGCTCGCCGACTAGGTATCGGAGCGAATCTGTGTGCTCCAGGCCGGTCACCAAAGTACTGCTGGAACCCCCAGCGCTCGTCTCCTCGTTCATAAAAATTTTCCCTGGAAAATATGAATACGTAAAGTTCAGAGGTCCAATTGTGGGAAGGTCACATTCTCAGAGTGAGATATGGTGCACTGTAGCTCGTGTAGGAAGACGCCCTTATGAGCAATTTCGAAATGGCTTATAAAGGGTTGAAGGGGTTGTTGGGAGGTTACGGGAAGTCTGTGCGCGCACGAACAACTTTCACAATAATAAGTCTAGTTTATGGAAGGGCATATTGGAAAATAGAGATGCGACAGGGACCTAGTATTGGACTTAAAGAATGAAAGATTGCCGTCCTGATGGGCTCGTCACCTGTATTGAGCCCTACAGGTCAATCCGACAATATGACAGCAGCATTGCATCTGATGTGAGCAAATATGTAATGTACAATGAAGCATTGTTAACACCTGAACCCGCTTTAAACGGTGGCATACTAATTCTCGTAATGTACATGTTACGCCATTAAATAATTAACAAAATCGACTGAACAACGCGTTGAGAGCAATTGCAGATAAAGCAATGCGAGTTTTCATGGTCGCGGAGCCGCTCGATGGCTTCTCCACAGTCATCCACTTGCATTAAACTTCTGGAAAGACCCTAAGAGATCGTGGACCTCACCACCATCAAATCTCTACATCATCAATCCCGATCTCTTCTCGTTCCGCCGCAAAGATTAAGTTGCAGATATTTAATAGATTTTGAAGCGGTTTGTTGATAGATAAGTAAGCGATCGCCGAATCATGTCGCATTCTGATTCTACTGGCAACGAACATTTGGCGGAAGTCGACGCTGTCGTCCCATCGTCGACGGCATCGGATAATAACACGAACGAACCAGCGGAGGCGTCAATACCAGAAACAGGTACCTCACAATCCAGCAGTCTTGTGAATACTGCGCGAGTGTCATCGTCAGCAACGACATCTGCCCCTGGAGGCAGAAACGTGGCAGTGTATTTACCACCAGAAAAGACCCCAGAACCTGTTAATGGTACGTTGTCCAAATTGGATTGCGTTGTTACACGTTTTTCATTTATTTGCAGATATTAGTGTGACTCCTTGATAATAGCTGACAGGGTGTGGCAGATGATGACGAGTCCATTTATGAAATGACGACTGTCCGCGCTAAAGCATATCAATCTCTCCTTACGACCAAGTCACGGAAGCTAACGGAAGGCGGACCCATACTTACCAAAGAACTTCGACGGAAACAAGAAGCTGAGAAACGGATGAAAATAGAAAAGGTATGTGCTCGGCGTGCTATCAGATCAAACAGGCAAATTCAACTAACGAAATTGATTAAAAGTGCGAAGTTCGAATCCGATTCCCCGACCAGACACAGTTACTAAGTACGTTTAAAGCAACAGAAACAATTGGGGATATCATGACTTTTGTCCGCTTTGCGCTTGTTGATCCTATGATTCCGTTTTATTTCTTTATCACCCCACCGCGACGGGTTCTCGCCGATCCATCTAAGACACTAGTTGATGATTTAGGATTCGGGTCTCGAGAGATTCTCTATTTCATGTGGGACCTGACAAAAATTAAGGAACAACTGGGCGAAGGGTATGAGCCGCCTAAGAAGCCATTGCGGGAAGAAGTATTAAAGGACGCCCTGGATGTTTCCAAAATGCGGACGTTTGAGAGTGAGCAGAAGGAAGACGACAACGAAAATGCGACAAAAGGAAAAAGTAGAGCCTTGGGCGGTACGGGCGACGCTGGCCGAACACTGGGCGGCAGTCAGACCGGCAGCCCAGTACCGGGCAGTTCAAAACTGACTAAACCACCTGCATGGATGAAACTGGGACGAAAGTGAAGGGTTTTGGTATCACTAGATATTGACTGATGAGTGATTTTATAGACTCTTTAATATTTAACGTAATTGGTCGTTGTGGGGAGCTGTGGGTGGGTTGTGGAAATCAAATATGTACATGTCGAATAAAGATGCTCCCTCGAAGCATAGGCGGACTGAAAAATTATTTCGCAAAGCCACTGTGAATTGATTATTGTCGTAATATCCACGCACCCGCTAATGGCACAGATCCAATCCCGTCTAGGATGTCATCGGGTTAGGGTGCACAATTTCTCCTTCATCCTTTTCGAAGTGAACTGCCGATCGGCAGAGGAGATTGAAAGTCCGCAGTAGCAGAAACCATTCGTTTACAGCTAACTGAGACACACCAAATGTCCAGCTTCTATTAACACAGATTAGGAGACACAACACCGTCACCCACCAGACTGCTCACCAAGTCTAAATGTAAAACCCAGATTACGCTTGATCCGAAATGTATGCGGGTAAAACGACTACATCAGGTATCTAAAGTACGGGCTTTTCTCGCCCAATGCTCTCAACTCCTTCTCCGTCTTGCCCATCTTCGCAATATCCTTGTCCGTAAGTCTGTCTCTGATTCGGTTCTCACGGGAGTAATCCCAATATAGTACTCCAATGGCAATCATCGCCAGAGCAACAAACATGATATTTATGCAGTGACCCAGGACGTATTGTGGTGCGTCCTGTGGACGGTAGAAATTCATAGCCATAGCGCCGCCAAAGGACCCGACACCAACTTGCATTCCTACGCCGAGGACGCGCTTGTAGCCTACTAAGTTGTTTGAGCACCAGGCTACCATACCTGGAAAGCCGGGGTAAACGCCTGAAGCAGCAATAAACACACCAGCATAAGCTAGACCAGGCATTGAGACCGGAGCAGCCGCAGCAATGATGAACCCGGCGATCATGATGCCGCAGGACCCTAAGACAAAGATGGCCCGCTTTTGGAATTTATCCGAAAAGTAAGCGACAATAAGTGCCAATATACATGCTGCGATGTAGATCGGCACTGTCAACAAGTTTGCCTTCGCAGAGGTGTAACCAAGATTGAGGATAATCGTTGGAAGAAAGAGCGATATCGAGTAAAGCGGGCATGCAATACCCCAGAAGATGACGATATGGAGGTAGATTCTGTAGTCCAATAAAATGTCCTTTAGATACGACAATTTGGGTTTTGTATCAGCTGCATCATTTTCAGCATCGATCTCCTCGGAAGTCTCAGGTAATTCCGTGCCAGAGTGGGCTTTCTCGCCATCATGGCGAAGACGATATTCAACAAAGGCTCTCTCCTCAGCGGTCAAGAACTTCGCTGTGTGGGGATAGTCCTGCACCAGAAAGTACGATGGAACAGCGGCGACGAAAGTTAATAGACCTCGAATCGCATTAGATGTTGCGTCAAGGGCTCTCCATTCCAGAAAACATACCCTCAATGATCATGATCCAGCGCCATCCCTCGAGGCCGCCAATGCCATCCATATAGTGAAGGCCATAGGCTAACAAACCGGCAAACGCACCAGCCATGCTGGCAGCACAGAAAAACAATGCATTGCGAAACTGAGCCTCGTTCCTGCAGTACCAGCAACTAATGCAGTATGTAACGCCAGGAAACAATCCTGCTTCGACGAGACCAAGGAAGAATCGAGCTGCGATCAAGCCACGACCAGATTGAACTATCCCGGTAAGCGTCATGACAATGGATGTAGCGACCATGACGGATGGAAGCCAGATTGACGGACGCAATTTCTTGAGAATCATGTTGGCTGGAACGTCAAATACGGCGTAGGAGAAGAAAAATACGGTTAGTGCCAGCGCATACTCCTGATCTGTAAGGTGCAGATTTTTGGATAAACCGAAAGTCTTTGCGTTACCAATAGTACCACGACACAGGAACGACAAAAGATATAGAACAGAAAGAATTGGTAGAAATCTGAGATCAATTTTGTGAAGTAGCTTCCCAAGGTCGATGCTTGAGAAAGCTTTCGGCCGATCGTCGAGAGCAGCAACATGAGTGGCTTTCTCCTTCTCGACGACTACGATTGGTTCATCGCTCTGGGCGACAGCGTGGTCTTTTGTAACGGACGACGTGGTTTCCGTGAGTTCCAGAGGTTGCTGGACTTCACCGACTGTGGTACTGCGAGATAATGACGAATCAACCATTGTAGTCAACAGAAGCACAGTGGTAGATGATAGCAACGAATGCAATCACTCAGTTGAGCGTGTGCATGCACCATATAATCGGCAAGCTGTAAATACACATGCCGCCATTGAGAAGATATTAGCAGACCAGCAGGAGTATTTATATCTAGAATCCCAAGTCAAGCCAATCTGCAGAAGGTGACCAAGTCGTAGGACTGGGCATCCGTCACCAGTGGCATGGTATCTTGACTCAGATTTCACTATGAAATGCGGCGCATTGCAGTTTGCCAGTGCCCCTCATTTGTTCTTTGCCCGTGGAAGGTCATTGCACTGACAATCGCGGCTTTTCATGGCACTCAAAATGTCGATGGATAGCAAGGCCAGCATGTATTTACAACGTACTGGCAGCAAATGACTGTTGCAACCTCTTCGTACTAGCTCGCTCTGTATTTCGGCTGTGTGTTCCAAAATTGAGATGATGTCGACCACTCGACCAATGGGGATCCACTCACCGGCTCAGTGTGCGGCTCTTGGAAAATCACAGTGGTCCTGCATAATTGTCGCATAGTGGGCTAGATGCGCCGCAGATGTCATCGCCACGTAGATCAAGGCTCAGCAGGAACGAAAGTTACTTGCAGGTTTACACTTGTATTAAACGGCCACCAAACCGCGGATTTTGAACATTACGAACAAATGCCGAGATCGGGTGGTTCCATCCTGCATGCCAAGGAGACAAGGCTCAGCGCACATTCCCTTCTGATAGAAGGGCGACTAGCTCGCCCGAAGGTCGACTGTGCTCGCATACATATAAAATCTATCTAAAGGAAAACATCCATTTGGAAAAAGGTGTAGGGAAAATTCCTCCGGGCAAAACAAAAACCCAAGTGGGAGAACAAATATTCCCGGAGGTAAAAACCTAGCACTGTTCCTTATGAGCCTGTAAAGGCTTCCCCTCTTGACGCCTTGTCGAGTCCGGTAGTGGACCAAGTGGCTGGGTTCTCGCCAGCGTGGACTTACTCCGCTGATCACAGCGGGCGAGTCTCAGCTTTACGGAGCCCCCTGAGCTAAATAGTCTATTTTCTGGCGGCTCCAGGTAAAAATCGCCTGATATTTGTAATTTACCTGACACTACGTCGCGCTAAACTAACGTTATTCTTAGTGTTCTCGCCAGTGCCACACTACTTGACTCGGTTGCTAGCGCGTTCGTGATACTTATTGGCATATAAATATATCTTGTGTTAAGAAAGTAATTTTATCATCGAGCTCGTCCGTCTTTTCGTATCGCCATTCAGAATGAAAATAATACCCATCATAGCAAGCCGAAGCGATCAATGTGGCGTGGCTCACACTACCATTGGTGAGAATGCCGCACCCCGGAATAGCCTGATCCCGAGGCAAAACATGACTCGGCAGTCAAACTTCGGGACCTTGCGACTATACCGATACTAAAATTTGTGCAACATCTGGCGCTCTACTGCACTGGACGCAGGTCCACTTAGCAGCTTTCGCTGCTGCTCAACACCGGATCAGTTATTTCTGCAAACATTTGCCAGCTTTCCCTGTCAGCTGCCTCCTTATGATGAGCTTTGCTCAAAAATAGCTTGCCATCGTTTGCAGCGTCTGTCTCCGACGATTCGACGCGGACACCAGATGTAATATTAACATCGAGCCCGGGGCATATACTACTATCGACTTGTATATGCTTGCCAATGAGCTCTCGCCACTCACGAGCGACGTCCTCGGAAATCTTGCCTTCGCCGTCATGATTCGCAATGCTGGTGCTCTTGGTGTCATCTGCAACACTTGTGCTGGTCATGGCTACCTTCCACCCGTCGTGGTCGTCAAAGTGGTCAAAACTACCGGATGTATGCAAGCTCTCAAAACTTGTATCACGGACTGGCACATTCGAATGGGAGAAACTGGACTTCAGGCCCCCAAACTCACCGAGGCTATTTTCTAGTTTAACACTACCTGAAATGATGCCACTACTGACCTCTTCGTAAACTCCGTATTTTCCGTCGTCATAAATTCGTGTGCGATCGCTACTATCTTTACCCAAGTCGATAGCACGTCCTCCTTCACCAAATTGCATCGCATATTCTCTTTCTTTATCCTCGTCTTCAACCACGGTGCGTAACTGAACAGCGTTACCTCCCCCAAGTCCCCGATACTTTATAGGCGAGGATGCCAGGGCTGAGTATGGGGACGACGAAGTGGACGCGAAGCCGCGTGCTGCGTAGTCCAATTTGAACGGCGTTGATGGCGCGTAGGTTCCAGAAGAGAGCCTTCGACTTTTCAACTCATGAAGGTCACCTGTCCGACTTGCTGTCGGGCCCATCGATTTGGATACGTTGGTATCTACCTCCACAGCGCGAACTTTCTTCGATGCGTGTGGGATTTCTTGAGACCTAAGTACCCCGTCTGGTTAGAACTATTACAAATGGTCAAGCCATTGTCGGTATTTAAACTCAAGACAATACTCTACGCGTCGTCGCTTCTGGATACTGTTAGTAGACTGAATCTCAAGTTGAAGTTAAAAACTGTACCGGATCAGCCAGGAATATAGAACTCCAGTCATCCCGTTCCAGCAATGCTCGTTTTCTGTCAGCTAAGGACTGTGTCGGTGTCGGACTAGTCTCCAAAAGGGACGTATTGACGGAGGCCCCATCCAGTTGCATCGGCACTCTTTCCTCGCCACTATCGGGAATTTTTCTCCCCAGTTCTTGATTTGCTAAGCATAACAAGCCTTCCTTCGGAGTTGCATCATTCTTTTCGTGGTTTATGCGCTGATTAATACTGAATTCTACAGAACCGACAATCTTCCGGCCAATATGTCTCACCAATGGCGAGGACGAACCGCCGCCTTCACGACTAGATAACAATTCAGGCTTATACGACTTCTTCAGCCTTGCCATTTTCTGAAAATGCTGCCGCTGTTGACGCTTGCACCGTGCAATCACGGATGCGCGTTCGCTATGGCCGAGGATGGGATCCAGAACGCAATCAAGAGATTTATTGCGGGATATACCAAACTTTGTGGCAGTATTTGTCAATCGCCCTCCTGTCCAATTCATTTTGAAATATCCATTCGATGGAAATTGATGAGAATTCCTCAATCAGTAACAAATCAGACAATGTTTCGCAAACGACTCGCGGAACGCGTGTCTGTGTTTACAAGAGGCGCGGTTAAAAATCGCATCCCTAACCCCATTGAAGTAGTATCGAGGACATTCACGAAATATATAACATCTAATAATAAGCCCAACAAATATGCGAACACAATGAACTTTTAATGCTACTGTACAATACAACAATCTCAAACCTAATTCCATGTCGAATAAATTCACTTCCCTCCTCGCTGCTTCTGAATTACCTTCAACTTCGTTTTCATAACCTCGGAATCCATATAAACGCATGACTCTTTAAATGTATCCTCCAGTGTTTCTTTTGTACCAAAACTATTTTCGAGGTTCAGCAATGCAACCCAAATATTCAATTTCTCCTTCTCCTCTCGGTAGTTTATCGTCTTGAGAGCTCGTTTCGCGACCTCCCGCGCTCTCTCAACTTCACCAAGCTGGATCTGGAACGCCATATATCGAATCCACAACGCCGATGAATTTGGGCTACCGAGAAGCATGCGCTCAAAATCCGATATTGATTCAGGTTCTTTCGTGCTCAATTCGCCAGTGACGTCAATTTGCACGGCGTTGCGTTTGCGTCTTTTCCTCCTCTTTTCAGTGGTTTCTTCGTCTGAGGCACTGTCTCCATCCGACTCTTCCTCGCTGTCGGCCTCGTCAAGGGTTTTTGCTTCCCAGTCGAAACCGTTGACATTGAGCGCTGCGACTGGCCTCTCTGGGTCATCGTCGCTTGTATTATGCTCGTCTGCGTGATCTTCGTACTCGTCTTCAGAGTCATCATCAAACTTCATCTCGTCATCACTACCCTTTCTCTCCAGTTCATCATCACTGGCATCCTCTTGCTCACTATCTTTCATATTCTTATCTTCGTCGGCAGGAGCTACAGCCCGTTCAGCCTGAGATGTCTTGTCCATTTTGGCAGCTAGTTTTCTTTCTCTTTGCTCTTTTTTCTCCTTCTTTGTTTTCTTAGACTCTTTGCAACTAACCCGCATCTTTCGAAACTCGGGATGCACAGAGACGACTCTAACGTTGACGGTCTGGCCAACCATGAACTTTTCATTCGGATCCTGAATCTTCACTTCGCTCATCTCTGAAAGCGGTAAGAAAGCAGTCACATATCCGAAAAACTCAACAATGGCTCCCTTGGACACAATATTGATGATGGAGCCGAGAAGTCTCTGACCGCGAATGACTTGTTCGTATGAAGTTACGATTTCGAGTTCTGAGTTCACGATGGACTTCTTGAGTGTCAAGCGTATGCGCCTGGTGTCTGGCTGCACAGACAACACGCGGGATTTGACCTTCATTCCGGGCCGGAACCGGCGCTCAAGCTGCGAGATCTTAGCGTCTGATAGATGAAGTTCATTCACGTGGCCCACGATGCCGTCGGATATGGCAACGAGTAAGCCACCAGATGCCACGATCTGGAAAACTTCACCTTCAACAACGTCACCCGGCTTGACGTCTTCGAATCTGAGATATCGTTGTTCGAGAACTTTTGGTTGCAAAGAAGCTTGAAAGAGACCGTCGGCATGGGAGAAGCCGATAATGCGGGCAGGGTGAACGGTACCGACCTTGTACTGGCCAAATAACGGTGAGATTTCGTCAATATGTCCGTCCGACAACCGTGAAATATGTGCGAAACCGCGGACATGTTCAACTCCAGTCTCAAGGAAAACACCGATGCCAGGTTCAACGAACGTTATCTTTGCATCAGGAATAATATGGCCCACAGGAAGTGATTCGAATGGCCCTGCAAGCTTGATTGCTGAGCTGTCATTCGTCTGGCCGGTACCAACAATTGAAAGAGAAACGACGTGCGGTAACAGTGAGAGTCGAAGTCTTTTCTCATCAGCAGAGGGCAAGTAGGAGATCACGCGAGCTTTAATCTTTTGGCCCTCATGGTACTTGTCAGAGAGCTTCTCGCTGTCGTACGACGCAGTGTGGAAGAAGTCAACTGTGGCGCCAATCAAACCAGCAACCTGACCCGCCATACCACCAGCTGAAACCTGGGACGGGACAAAATCGACGAGCGTCCCTGGAAGGAGAGAATCGACATTTTGAACGGCACTGATAGCCGGAAGATGCTTTGCGAAAGCAGTAGCAGTGAGAGTCAACGTTCGACCGTTGGCCGGCTTGTTCAAAATAGTCAGCAGTAGGGTTTGCCCTTCAACAACTTGATCGGCTACAAAACGTCAGTTTGATTCCAGTAAAATGCTTCCAATTCGCTTACGCTTGTAATTGGCGTATTCTAGTTCTTTGTTAGACATGAAACCCGATAATTCCGGCAACCCGACATCCATAATGACGCCATGATCTTCCAAACTCTTAATAGACGCCTGAAGCGTTATACCCTTCGTTAGATCCGCCTTATCGACGAAAGCATTCACAGCTGCAGGTTTGATTGATAGTTCAATGTGCTTCTTCTTGCCCTTTTCACTAGCACTGGATTGCCGCTCCGTGACGATAGCACGCAGCCATTGTCCGACTGCGAACATCGTTTTGAGATCCGGGATCTGGTCCTCATTGATTTCCTTCCTCTCCTCGGATTTTGGCTCACCAACGTTCTCACTGTCGCTTGCAGACTGTTCAGCATCCGAATCCTTTTCGAGTGCCTCCAATTTAGTTGAGATTTGCTCTGAGATATTGGTGATTGGGATATAACCGGTCAAACTATTTGGCAAGGAAAGTGCGATGTCATAAGCATTGATCTCACTGATCTGACCCAACACGAATGTACCCGGGACGAGCTTCTTAAACGTAAGACCCTCAATCTTGATGTTTGGGGTCTTAGAGTCCCCTTTCGGTATCTGACTCTTCTGCTGCTTTCGGATCTGTCTTTGACGTCGATGAGTATCTTTATCAGATTTATCATCAGTCTTGGCTTTCTTCGACGGCTGCTCTTGTATTGACGACTATGTAAATGTTAATTCTCGAGACTAATTACGTGCATGAGCAGCTATTCACATACCTCGAACAACACATCCCTGACCGCTTCATTTGCGGCTTCTTTATACTCCAATGGTGTCAGAACCGATGCTCCACCCCTAGGGAAATCTGCAACATCGTCGTGCCGTTTTAACGAAGACTTCATCGCGGCAGGTTCCGCGTCTTTCGTTTTCAGTGTCGAAGTAGACTTCCCATTGCTAGCTTCCTTCTTGCTGCCTTTGATAGAGAACGGTCGCTTACTGAAACTGCTGGGCGTTGTGATCGCTCCCTTAGTCCTTGACTTGGACTTAGAGCCCGGTTTTGAAGATGTGCCATCTTGTTTTCGTTTGACTGCCGGCATTATCCAATATCGAATGTTTCAAAAGTCGTTACGGAGTAAAATTTTGGAGGGAACTTTTTTTTGGAGCAAACCCCTGAGTGCGCTGGGAGCAAATTGCTGCTCGCTATTGAGGGTCTTGTGTGGCTTTCGAGCACTATTCTGGTGCTCATGAGAGAAGAGCTGGCCCCAAAGGAGAGCACGGGTCCTAAATAGTTACTCGTTTGGACGACACCTAAATAAGTGCGGGGCAGCCCCTTTTTTGCGATACTGCAGCATATGCGCCTGCTGCCGCCGACCCTGCAGTTTCGCAATTCATTCACTAACTTCAACACAGCATCTCGCTCGTCATCCCGTGTTATAGAACATATTCAATTTGCGTAGCCACTCGAATTGAATTTTTCTGTCCTGGGGTATTTGTCAATTTCGCGATCGATATTAGGGCCGGGCATATATGGTGTCAAGCGCTTGATCCGGGATTGCTAGTGGTTCGAAGGGACGTTGTGACAACATAAATTTGCGAATTATTCGGCACATAACAGTCAATCGAATTTCTGACCCGTCGGCTGGATCAGATTTCGAGTTTCTTCTAAATCGGCAGTATGGACAAGGCAACCAAGGAGAGGTTCTCCAAGAGATTACAGAAATCGATACGATCGTTCCGATTTTCGCGACTGCCTCGAGCAGCTCGTGGAATAATTATTCTCGTCATCGTCGGCTCATTTGTGTTCCTCTTGTCGGTGCTGGCGCCTGCACACCATGCTGGCACGCAGATGCTTCTCCCAGGTGATTTGGATCCTGCATTTCTCGAAACTCCATCACGACTTTGTCCTTCCAATAACCCAGACAAGAGGAAGATCTTGTCATCCGTGTCCAATCCGTTCATGACTGCAATGCGAATCAGTTTCAGTACACCCGGTAAGACAACTGCGGCGCGACAGGATGCCATGAGTTATAAATTCAATCCTAGTATTCTTCCGCTTCCGCCGAAAGCGCCGTATCCTTACATTGGCTTTGCAGCTGAGACCAATGGAAATACGTTCGAGTTATACGCTTGTTACCTTGTGCTAGGACAAAAGAAGATCTCAAAGCGTCTGGGATTGCAATGCGCAACCGAGCCTGAGCGAATTGAGATCACGACTGTAGAGTCTGGAGAGTGCAGAGAGCATTTGTACCTTGGTCTTCGGAAAGGGCCCCAAACTCCTCGTGTTTTCTTTGCGCCAGATGGTACACCTATTTTGACCTACTCTGGCAACTCTGAAACTGACTGTATTGGTGTCTGGATGGTCGATGCTCGCGTTGCGTATCCGCCACTGATGGAGTGGTTCCCAAATCCACCGCTACAGCACATCGAACCCATCGAGCTGCAACGTCCTGGAAAGAAGCTTGAGAGGGAACAGAACTGGACGTTCATATTCGAACGGAACCAGACATTTATTCAACAGGATTTGCATCCACGGACGTACTCGTCGATTGGCTGGCAGAACCGGAACCTTGCACCTAGATCATTCAAATGTGTCCATGCCCTCACTCAGAATCGTGAAGCTGTGGCGTTGCGACAAGCGACCAATACACTGCGTTTATCTCTATGCAACTGGCCGTGTACGGCTACAGCGGAGAACACAGTCTTGATCTCTATTATCCATGTCAAGCATGCTGAGGGATATCGACCGTACTACGAGCGACGGGTGTTAGTTACTACAGCACAGTTCCCGTTCGATGTCATCGGTATTTCGCCATCGTTACTATACACTGGCACTGATGAACAGGATGTGCTATATACTATGTCACTGACCTGGGATTCACGACAGGGACCGCGCAAAGACCGGGAAAATGTGTATGCGATGGACAAATCGAAGTATGCCGTGAAGTCAGAGATGGCTGAAGAAGACGTCTCGTCAGAGGAGCAAGAGGCTCCGGAAGAGCCAAAGAAGGAAAAGATTGAGAAGCGCGAAACAGCGCAGGAGAAGAAGATGAGAAAGCTACACGAGAAACAGCAGGAACTTGCTGATAAGAATATATTCCGAGACTACACAATCGAGAACCCACAGTTGAGCGGCATAGAAAGCGATTATTATCATGGGTATCTTAATGACGTGGTTTTGATTGGATTTGGCATAAAGGATAAGGAAGCCGCGGTTTTAGATGTGCGGGCTTCGGATTTGGTTGAATGCATAAAGAAATGTGCGGACTAAAGCGAACATGGTGATACTGCTACTAGCTTGGGTCTATACTTGAATATTTGTTAGTTGTATATTGCATGAAGTAATCCTTACATGTACAAGGTTTCAATGGTAAATAGACTCTCGTCATTTGGAAAAGCGACACATCGTAACTAGTTTGGCAAAAGTGGCTCCTGGTCGGATACTGGTACCTTGGCACCTTGCACATAAAGACGTGTGCGAAGCAGGAAGTCGCGTCTCCACTTTCAGAAGGATCCTAGCACGAGCAGTGTGGTGAATACATGGCCACATACCTATAGCCCCGTACTTTTCAACTGGTAGGCATGAGGTGCACTACGACAAAGCTCAACTTCCGCATGCTTCGGCCATCTCGACATCTTCCTCTTCAGACCTCTTCGTATCTTTTCCCTTCTTACGGTCAATCTCCGCGATTTTATCAATTAATGGCGTCTTCCGGTTCTTCGTCTTTTCTGGGTTCCTCCAGTCGATACCGTGCAATCTACCCTGATTAACCGCGTCTGCGTCTTCTTTCTTGACCAGCTTTCCGGGAAACAGCTTGACTTGCTGCCGACTTATTCCAATCAATTCTGCTTCTATGGCAACTTGTCAGCACATTAGACAATGCAACTGTATGATGCGCTCACTAACCCTGGCTAAAAAACATATCTGTACCGATTAGATCTTCCCATTGTCCTTCGTACACGCGTGATCCAACGGAAATCAGAGGGCGCCCGGTGTGCAGATCAACAACTTGACAATCGGAAATATTGTCCAATGACTGCGGCGCAGCAGAGAGATCGAGAGGTATATAAAACACCTGCGCCTTAATTAGCGCTTGCCGTGGGATAGTAAAATAGAACCGTTTGAATGTACCTCCTCATCTTCTTCAATACTGTCGCCCTCTAACGGCTGCTCAGCAGCGGCGGCAGGATCGACACCGGTTTCCTCCTCGTCCTCCTCTTCCTCGACTTCATCTTCATCCTCTTCAATAGCGTCATAGTCATCGTCATCATCACCATCTTCCTCCCACTCCTCTTCACTAACTTCAGGTCTGCCGACGCGCCGTATGACTTGTTGGTATCCCAACAATTGGTCACCTTCATCGTCGTCATACTCGTACGTGCTCTCCACGTCGTCGTTCTCGGTATCCATGGCGGACTATACCGTGTATAATTTAAACGCCCACCTCTCGAGTAGACGCAACTATATGTATATGTACTAAAGTTCTTCCACCTGTTGTTAGAAAAAAATCAATAAGCCTAACCAAAAAGAAAAACAAAAAAAAACAAAGAGAAGCAAAAAGTTATAGCTACTGATTCGACCCAGGATCGAACTGGGGACGTTCTGCGTGTTAAGCAGATGCCATGACCAACTAGACCATCGAACCAAGCTGTGATAAAAATAATCGCAGTTATGGTACATATCGCGCAGTTTGTGCAAACAACGTTTTGACGTATATGACATAGATTTGAAAACGACGCTAGTTTTATGTTATTGTGAAGTCGTCTGTCGATTGAAGAAACAAATGAAATATGAATTCTCTGCATCCTTTCGTTTTACTGCACATTTGGTACATATAAATAGTCAATGATAATTGAGGAACTTGCTCCATGATTTCTGCTGTAAATGTTTTGAGTTCCCGGTCCAGTCTACATTGTCGAGCCCCACCCTAGAATGATATAGTCGGCCTTTGGTTGAATGAGTTGCATTACAACACACTGGTGACACCAATATTCTGGTCAAGATGATTGACCGAAGCGTATGGAGCATGGTCCTGTTGAAGCTAAGTCAGTTAGACGTACATCCATGCGATTACGACCTTAGGGGGCATTGCTAGAATGGCGTTGTAGCAGGAGTATAACGCTGCCATCACAAAGCCAGAATCATGTAATATTATAGCAACGATTATATCATTGGCCAGGGATCCAACGATAATTTATTATGCGAGCCTTTAAACATCTAAACATTCACAAAGAACCCATCAACATACATCATGCAATCCAATCACTTGTAATGAAGCAATTCCATTTGCCGCTCAAACTGCGCAGCATACCACTGCCTTAATCTTGCCGAGTCTTCAGCAACCGCTTAACCACCTTGTCCTTTGTTCTATACACGGCATCAGCACAGTCTCGTCGAAATATATGGAACTCAAAGGTACGTACATGATATACACAATTGCACCCCAGCCGCTCATAGCATCTCGATCTTGAGCATTCAATAGGGCTTGCGATATAGTTTCAAACAAATCATCCGGTTCCTACTGGGGTCAGCACTCCCTCATGATCCCGACGATACTAGCACGCACCAAGTCAGGTTCCCATAAACTCTCACACATGCCGAATAATTGCTCGCTTGACGTTCCACCGACGACAAAGTCCTTAGCAAAATTGATGCACCTGTCGTACCAGTTAGGCAAATTCTTCTATGCGCTGCAGGTTTTAATAAAACACGCACCCGATCAAGTCAAAACCACAGATGTACGGGTGCCCACTTTTCGAGTTTATTCCTGCAACGACTGGGCCGACAAAATATGGTCCGAATCTGCTCCAGCCCGGTAGAGTCAGCAAGTTCCCATCGCCAGTTAAAACCCACAACGACAACACACAAACATACCGCTTTTCATACAGAGAGGATGACACTAAGTTCGCAAACGTTTCTGGCTCGATTTTTCGCTCTTCTCGGAGATTGTAGAGGTTGACTTTATATCGAAACACTTCGGACCTAGACGTCATCCACGAATTAGCACCTGCGTAACCGTAATTCACAAGCACTACTGCTTGTAACCACAGTGTAAAGATTATGCGTACAATGTGATAACGTCAGTAGCAAGTCCGGTTAGCCCGAGAAAGGCATTGTTGAATTGGAAGATCTTCGGGAAGTCGTTGGAGACTGTCAGCGCTTGCATGCCGAGACGCATATCACAACCGATTGCGACGCAGTCTTTGCCGACCATGGCAACAACAGAGCCACCTGAATTATAACTATGTTAGATCTGATCTCGATATAAATGGACTAGGAATCGAGGCTAATCGTGGTATCCGCGGCTGACACTCATGATGACAGAAGAACGACTGATCTGGTGTATCCGCACGCATCGTATCAGGGCAATCAAAAAGCATATCATACCGTTAATTGATGATGGATCGGACATGATTATTGTTTGATCAATAAAGTCGATAAGTTAGCCGCTGACTAGTATTATCTTGATCTCTCTGGTGTAGTCGAAGGCTGCGATGGACCATTCAAACCCAATTGGTGTATCTAGAGAATCCATTTCGTGTTTAAGGCTATAGCTGTCACTATGCAGTGGCTATGAGCCGCACAGGATGTCAAAGGCGATTACGAGGGAGTCAAGTCCAGACTGCGGACACGCTATTACCATTACGAATATGAGTAGCAAGCATCTAGTGGGACGGAATTCGAAATATTGAGGCTCTCAATTCAGTCTAGTTCACTGTAGCTGGACACGGGTTTGTGCGTACAAGCCTCGGCCTTCTCAAGTCTCACTGAAGATCAGCCGAGCAGTTACTCTTATAAGCACTGGTCGTGAGGGCGACGATACCCCGCTCAAGC
>JAJLTP010000112.1:0-49393 GCA_030568275.1 Lipomyces orientalis | reverse complement strand
GGTTCCGATAACACCCATTTGGAAACCTGTTTCGTCGAAGTTGTAAATGTCTTCCTCAGCAATCCCGTAACTCTGAATCGTGTTCCGTACAAGCTCGAACCACTTTGTTATGATCTCGGGGTCTTCCATCTTTGCCCGTTGATGATCGTATCTTCGCGAGTACTTTGACTTCAACTCAGGATGTCGTGTAATAAAATTATGTACCCATTTATCTCCGACTTGTATGGGAGGTTGGGACGATGATTCCGCACGCTTGGCAAGGAGCAAATCGGCCATTCTACGAACGCCCGCAACCCTAGGAGGAAGTCCTCGCTTATCCATTGACAGGACCCATTCTAGCAGCACCTCTTCTTCTCTGTCGGTCAGTTTTCGCGTCGGTGTAGTCGAATTGAGCCTTGATGTGCGGCCCCCTAGACGAAGCGCGAAGGTAGAGTAGGGACGTCGTACAAACGCGCAGCACCTCTAATGCTTGCAATTTTTGTATGTTTATAAGCCTGGACCGCTAATTCAATCCTGCCTTCCTTACTTTGATCATTTCCGGCCATGGTTGCTACGTTATTAAAAATTTGAAATACGGGACGCGTAGACGATTGAGGAGTGAGCCGCTCGCTTGGGTGGTACGCTCGCTTGCCGATCACGTTACCTTACCCAAATCTTAAAATGCCAACTTCTGAATCATATTGCCCATCTCCTTGTGAACAAAAGGAGATCATCATTCAGTTTATAAGATAGACAGAGATTTAGTGTTTAGGGATAAAAACGCTACGAATTTATCAATCTAAGTAAATAAAACAAAACAACAATGGCCTATCCCATTAAGAAAGCGCTCCAAGAACACTCTCCGCATTGTAGGCCGACATCCAATGTGCCCCGCCTTCGGGTCCCGTAAATTTGAATGTGGCCCAAATAATCCACTCTTTAGCAGTATGTTCGTAATAATATGGGCTTGACTTTCTCAGGTCACCGTTCTTGGTTGTAAATTCGACGACTTTCGCGATGCGAGCGTGGCGATGGTGTTCCCATTTGGAGACTACATCCGGTAGATTGTTGGCACGGAAGTCAGGCGCGAGCACACGAGCCAGTACATATGCAAATGTCTCTGCGTCTTCGAACGCCATCGCGGCACCCTGACCTCCCTTTATTTTGTGTCAGTCCAGGAACAATTGCTCGAAGATTGCTTACAGTCGGTAGAATGGCATGAGCTGCATCCCCGATGACGAATACCCGCTTTTTCAGAGATGACCATGAATCAAGATGCGGTACTGAGTAGAATCTGCCATATCATTAGCCTGAATTTCAAACAAGTTCGCCCAGGATACTCACGGCCAACTTGTCACCGTTTCAGTCGCTGTCTTCTCAACCAACTCCTTAACCAACGAAGAAAATCCATTCTCATCCGGCAAAAACCTTTCATTCAACATCTCCTTCAATTCTTGCTGATTCTTCTCCAACTTGTACCATCCCTCTCTTCCCCGATCCTCCGCCTCAAGAGTCGCAAAATACCCCAGCTCATTGCCACCAAAATTCGAAGGCATAATCGCAAATGAGCCTTTTTCTCCGAAGACCATGCATGGCAGATCCAGCCCATGCTTTTCATCCAGAGTTTTCAGATCCTCCGCCATGACTGTTCCCATGACCCCCATTAATCCGCTAAATTTCGGATCGGTTCCAGGACAAATAAACGGGCGGATTTTCGAATGAATCCCATCTGCAGCTACTACAAACTGCGCCTCTACCCTCTCCGCATCCTCAAAACTCACAACCGCACTGCCCTCACTCTCCTCTTCAACCCAGTTGTATTTTAACACAGGATCTTTATTCTGATCTCAGTGCATGACAATTTTGCGCTTATCCTCGACCCTTTCAATAGCAGTCTTCAGAATCGCGCCACGGATTTTCGCTTCAAACCAGCTCCTCCGAAAAAGTCTAGAGGCGTGGTCACGATTTCGTCGTCACTGAGAACATGGCTCGGGACACAGTCTCCGAGTACGACTTCTCTTAGATTTGGCGGGACATCCTCCCCAGCAAATCTTCCATGTCTAACGCATTGTCATAGGTCAGCGGCACCCTCCAATAGGCATTGTAAATTCATGACTCACAAATGAATGACTTGGCTCAAGAATAGTCCCGGCAGGACAGTTTAAATCGTCGTTGCGGAAAGTCTCAATAATAACTTTCCGCAATTTCCCAAACCAAGTAAAACCGTTCCACTCTAATGGTCCAAATGGGTGTTGAAGCGACTGAAGACGGAGCCTATCTCTCGCCTGCTGGAGAGCAGCACTCTGTTCCTGGCTGGTCTTATAGTACTAAACAGTTGGTCGCTCTCCACGGTCGTGCTCTATAATATTCATCGCAATTCCCAGACGGCATTGTAGAGCACAAACGCACCATGAGATGGCGGCCCGCAGACTTTTAGACGTCTGTGACACGCCAACTTCAAATGCAACCATAAGCGTCTCATCGCCATTGAACGCGTAACTAATCGCACCATCCCATTCCCTGATCGTGAGTCCATCGTCTGTATTTTTGCGTTTCGTGGTGCTGCTCGATCGAATTAGGCCCTCCCGGATAGTTTCACAGACGCCGCTGCGACGCATTACGTCAATACAAGCATCCGAAAGATTACCCATTAACTCGCCCACCATGTCTGAATGCAGTGGAGTTGGAGCGGCGACGACGGTAGCAATTTTGCTTGAGCTGTCGTACCACAGCCTAAGGAACCTAAAGTGTGTGGGCTGTGATCATGTAGAAATCTCGTTAATGTACTTACTTGTTTTCCTCATTGTCAAGGTGTTCCTGCGCATATTCATACTCTTCCCAAGTCGTTGGTACTTCTAATCTCGCGAAAGCGGACGTCTAATGACACTCATCAAAGCCGACTGCTCCATGGGGACAATCTTTTCAACAGCTACTCTTGTCTCTGTACATAGTATGGCTTTGGTGACAGTCTTCGTAGTCTTCTTCGCTGGAATAAATGCAGCATTGCTGACAGTTTCTTGCTTGCCATCTGTGCAGGCTGGCTAGATATATAAGCCTCTGCGACTTGGTGCAGGGATTGCCGACCACGCGCTGCCGATCCAAAATCGTCAAGATCGCCAATGACACTCATAGTTAAAGTTTTGGGACAGGTCAGATGAGAGAATAACAGACTCGGTCACAGAGCGGGTATGATTGTATGATTGCCAGAAGATTGACAGTTTAGAGCAATCAGTAACAAACGGGGTACAGTAAGTAGTGGTAATCAAGCCGATTTGGATCCGGACTAACCAGTAAGTGCTCGCGCAGAGATTCGCTTCGTCGTAGTAGCAAGTGAGCCGCACAAACGATTATTTCGGTACAATCAGCAAGGAAAAAGAAGGAGAACCCTTGCCCTAACATTAAAATTACCACACTATGCATCTAATATGAAAACCACCCGAACACGCAAATCCAGACGCCATATGTAACTTCCTAATTACTCATGGCGAACAAAGTCTCTGTCCCTAATGCTCGATTTCTCGCATAGGCTTCTAAATATCGAATCTTCCTTCTGAAACAAGTTCCAAGGGGTGTCGAATTCGGCAACCGTACCAGCATCTAACACCAAAATCTTATCATAATTAATAATGGTTTTCAATCGGTGCGCAATGCAAAGAATAGTGCAATGGCTGAATTCACGGACGATGACTTGCTGGATTTGTGCGTCGGTCTGGTAGTCCACTGAGGATGTCGCTTCATCGAGGACTAAAATCTGGAACTGCCGCACAAGCGCACGAGCCAGAGCAAGTAATTGCCGCTCGCCAAGCGAGAAGTTGAGACCTTCATCGTCGACCGTCGAATCTAGGTGGAATTTGCCTACTCCCTGCGACTTGTTATGCTCTTTCTCCTTTGCTATCTCATCCGAAGATGCCACAGATGCCGATGGATCATTGAGAAGTCCGGAACGACGGAGCGCGTCCCAAAGCTGTGAATCCGTATACGAGTTAAATGGGTCCAAGTTGGAACGAATCGTGCCCTTGAAAAGCACTGGATCCTGAGGGATAATAGCAAGCTTTGTCCGCAAGTCGTGCAGTCCAATCGACGAAATATCGACGCCGTCGATCAAAAACTTTCCCTCCGAGATCTCAGAAAGGCGGTACAGCGCTGCCATAATCGAAGACTTTCCAGCGCCAGTACGACCGCAAATACCGACTTTCTCGCCGCCTTTTATAGATAGATTGATGCCTTTAAGAACATACGGCAATTCGGGACGGTATTTGAGAAACACGTTTTGCATCTCGATGGCACCTTTCTCTGGCCAATCGGCCTCGGCTTCGCTTCTGGAATTTCGTATAGTGCTTCAGACGGTAGGTCTGTGATATAGTAGTGCACTCGCTCAGCGGCATTCATATGATTCTCGACGTCAGCAAGCTGCTTGATGACCATTGCCATCTGGAGCGATAGCGTCGTGCAGTAAGACAGCACTAGACCGATTGATGACGGCGATACGTCAAATCGCGCAACAACGGCCAGAATACCAGCCACGAACACGAGTGTAACGGCGACAGATTCGAGGCGGACTGATAGCCAACGTTGGTTTCCAAGGATGACATATGAAAAACGATTCATATAGTCGATCTGCGTCTCCATGCGGTTGGCAAATCTTTCTTGTTCATTGTACGCGCGGACGGATGTCAATCCCGTCAGAGTCTCTGAAAAGTGAGAAAATACTGTGGACCGCGCATTAGAATCCAAACGCTTGATCACAACAGCGGACGCGCGATAATAAGCTGTGACATAGTAGTAAAGAATAGGAGTGGTACAAGAGCAACTGCGAACCAGTAGAAATAGGCGATGATCAGTACTAGAATGCCAATAATGCCGGTTACGACAATGAGGAACATGCGATTCGCATCTGTGAGAGTGTTATCCATGGATTCGACGTCGTTTGAGAAACGGTTAATGATTCGACCAATGGGATTCGTATCAAAAAATTCCATGGGAGCCCCCATCACTTTGTTCGTCGCAGCAAGATTCATGGTTACTGAGGCTCGAGATCCGGCTACTTTCACTTAGCTTAGCTTAGCAGCTTTTACCAAAAATAACTACCCCATGTGGTCGCCCATCCAAGCATGAAGAATGCAATCGCGCTCAATAAACCAATACAGATATATAATCCAATCTATACAGGTTAGAACCTGATTACGGACTCTCGTACGTACATAGAATCCATTCAACTCATGAAAGCGATCTGCCGTCCAAAAAGACAGCCACAAACTTGTGAAGATTTGCAGTCCGGTAACACATCCTGCCATCAATACGATCAATGGCGCAATACCCCATGAGAGATACTTTCCACCCGCCGCCGCGTAATACGCTTTGTAAACCCTGAGCGAAACTGAGTCAGTTTGACGTTCTTCGGCTTTCATTAGCTTCCCCCCTCCAGCAATGCCAGGTGCGCGTGCGAGAACGCCAGAGGTTTGTTTCATAATAGATTCTTCATCTTCTACTTCTTGGTCCTCATGTATTTTGGCCGGTTGAGAGGAACCGAATATTGTCAGTTGCGCGAACTTGGGACAAGACGTCATCAGTTCGTCAAAGGTACCAATCGTAAGTCCTCCCTTGCCGTCCATAAATATAATACGATCGGCACGCGGAAGAAGATGTAGCTGATGAGTAGCCAGGAGACGCGTTTTGCCGTCGAGAAGCCCGCAAATGCAGTTATCAACAAGATGCCGACCGACATGTGGATCCACAGCCGACAAGACATCATCCAAGATAATAATGTCGGAGCCAAAATAAGCGGCCCGAGCCAGTGAAATGCGGGATTTCTGACCTCCAGAAATGTTAATTCCTCGCTCGCCAATTTCTGTCATGTCACCAGCTGGTAAGACGCTAATGTCGTGTTCCAGAGCGCAGTCCGCGATAATTTTGCTATATCTCTCAGGATCAAATTCCCGGCCGAACAAGATATTGTCGCGTAGGGTTGCGTTCATAATCCACGGCTGGGGGCAATAGGCAACTTTTCCGCCGAGGCGGACCGTACCGCCAGTCTGCTTCATCTCACCAACCAAGGATGCTAACAGAGACTTTTTTCCGGAGCCAATAAATCCAGCAATAACAATCAATTCGCCCGTTTTGATGGTGAAATTGAGGTTGTGCAATCCGGTGAACTGAACGTCGTTATAAGAATCGTCCTCCTCCACGGCTTCGATGTTCGTGAGTTCGACTTCCGGAGAGACGTGGACTCCGATCGCATGAGCGCTTTCAACGGAGATGATCCGGCTCAGCTGGTTTTCCTTTTCGTCCTTTTCCTTCATAGGATCTGCCTTCGGTCTCGATCGCCTAGACAAGAACGACAGAAACTTTCTATCATTTCTCTTCTGCCCAGGTGGACCTCGACCTTCAGGTCCAAATCCAGGACGCACTCTATACTCCGGCCCTTTTTCCGCGTTCTTCTTCTCCTCTTCCAAGCGCTTACGGTGCGACTCTGGATCCTCGTCCCACTCAAATGATGCATTAGTTACCTGGATCGCACCGTCAAGCGTCTCGTCAACAGTAAGAATGCCGGTGGTTTCCTCCTCCAGCAACATTTTCTCAATCCGCTGCAATGCAACATACGCATCTGTAGCCGTGCTCAAGCCGACAGGTATAAGCATTAACGGCATACTCAGCATGTTGAAGAGCGACAACGATGCGAAGACTTTGGCGGGATCTAACGCATGGCCGGTTACCGAAAGCACGACAAAAGCTAGCATGGACGCAAATATGGGGATGGTCATGCTGACTGCAAACAGACCGGAGCGGAGAACGAGGAGGAAGCGGACGAGTTTGATTTCCGAGAAGCGAATTTTGGCAAGACGATCGAGGTATGCGGGTTCCCAAGCAAAGAACTTGATGATTCGCATCGAGGTCAAGAGCTCTTGCATGAGTCGGATGCGCTGATCGGTGAAGAAGGTAGAGGACGCGGCGACTAGCAATGATTCGGGTGACGCGACCTAGGATGGGCGCCGCAATTATAAGCATGGCGATACCGCAGAGCGCAGGGTAGCCGATGTTGACTAACAGGAAGACCACGCAGAGTACAATCGGGATTGGTGAGTCGGTTAAAAAGTGAAAGAACATCGCCGCAAATTCCACTCGGTAAGTGTCTGTTGACATCAAGTTTGTGATTTTGCCATTTGTATACTCGAGACGCGCCTTGTTGGACAAGACAAGTGATTTGCGATATAGCGCGTTAATCAGTGTCGCGCGGGCGTGAGAGCCCACTCGTGAGGCCGAGTAGAAATACTGCTGCTGACACAACGATCATCGCTGTGAGTCCAATGACCAGGCCAACACCATATCCCACATGCGCTTGCCTTCCCATGTATGCATCATCGACATAATTGATAATGCGGCGACTGAGCTGAGGTGTCGACATCTGGAGTGCATCGACGCAGCAGCGGCAGAAAAATGCGTACCAGATATCGAAGAAGAACGTGCCTTTGATCGCCCGTACAACTAAGTTCTTCTTATGGCCCTTCTGCTTATGCTTCTCGAGATTTGCCAAAAACTTCTCCGTCATGACTTTTGCGGTTCGGTTCGGTTCAACAAGGGGGACATCGTTCTCTTCCAGTGGACGGGAATAACCTGTCTGTACCGAGGTCGATATTAGCGCGACTTGCACGATCATATACGTGTGGCATACCTTCATCAAATCGTTCATCCACCAAAAATAGAGCTTGGATATAAGGTTAGCTCTCGCCTCAGGCGTCATCTTAGGGACGTCGGGAACAGGAGAAGGATCATTAACCGTAAAGGGGTTCAGGAAACGCAGGACCTTTACTACAGTATGACGATTCTTTGGTGCACGTTGGACGGTCGCACTCGAGCTCCCCCCTTCAGAAGACATTGAGTCTGAGGACCTATTCGACATGCCAATGTTTTTGTCGTCGATAGCCATTATCGTAAAGCAGACAAACAACTGGGTCTATATTTGCGGAGTGATAGCTGCAAGAAATACAGCAGACGGTAGGGATATCACTGTTGATAAATGCGTCATCCTGACTGGGCGAAGGAATCCTTGACAGGAGATCACATTGGCTTGGACACTCATGTACAGACATTACGCCGACAATCAATACTGCTTGGCGCAGGTGCTCTTCGATAAATCCGCAGCTTCAAGCTCCCGAAAGTGTGCGTACCAACTCTTATCTTTTGACAGGGTGGTATTGATTAAGGTGTGCCACTAAGCCGTTTATAGAGAATCCAAGCGGGATTTTTAACATAACCTTAGCTAGTTTCGGTATTGGTCACCCGAGAGCTCAAGTTAAACCCTAAATCGCGTCATACTCTAGACACGGCGTATCCGGACGACGATTGCTGCCAATTGGAATTGCCTATTTCGCAAGCAATATATCCAGAGATTAATAGATTTCTATCGCTGACATGCGAATGCTAAGTCGGTCAGCAATTCGGCCTAGTCCGCATTTAAAGTTCTGCGGTTTGTCAGATGCGCCTGTGCCTGCAGCTCGGCTCCCGGCATCTCCTGTGATCTGCGTCATCTGAGCACTTACAATGAACGCCAGGCCCGATGAGGTTAGTGAACCGACCTAACCCGCTCATTATCTCCGTCCTTGGCAGAATCGTGTACCTAAACTAGTGACTGCTTATGTGCACACAACGGGAATTAGATAACCTTCCCAGCGTACATAATATTCGGCTTGAGAGAAAAGGTGGTTAACCACCTGGATGGACTGTACAAACACGGTGACGCTTGTGTTGACCATGTTCAGGCATCACGGTTAGGGACAACTTCTGTAGTGCAGGGTTCGCGGGAGGTTCGCACAGCCGATTGTGGGAGAATTGCGACGTTGTGATTCCTCGCAGCACCAACTCTGCTGTGTGGGACTGCCGCAAAAGTACATTGCCACGGTGGTGTGGCGGTCCCCTTTTCCCCGACTGCCCTCATGTACATTTGACAAATAATCACATGTCGGTATGTCACTCATTACTTCGGCTTGCTCTAGGTCCGTCTTAAATTGCGGCAATGAGTACCTAAGAAGTCGACCGAACCGAACATGTCAGGCGTAGGCACTAGTCTTCGCAACCTGTGGGCCGGCAACTTGGGTTCATGATATGGTGGCTTGTTGTCAGGAGCGGCAAGGAGAGCGCTGTCGGCGACGGAATGATCCTGACCAAGGCGTCTGGATATTTTTGTACTTACGCCAGAATACAAGTATATACACTACACGAGTGCGGGTTACCTCGTGGGAAGTGTCTCTCCTGTACACGATAGCGACAAGTTTTCTTAGCGAGACCATGTTAATTTCCAGTGACTAAATTACAGGCATCTTCTGCTCTTTGGTGAATGGTACGCAAGGTACGGTTCTAAACTGCGGACCTTAATTTCAGGGCTATTCTGAATATTCGCATTTTTATTCGAAAACTCCTAAAAGTCATAAGCAGTGTTAACAGTGTTAATAAAGAGGAATGGTTGGTTTAAGCCCCATGAATCCCCGTAATTTATTACAGTTCGTATTGTCACGACCCTTGACTATTGGGTCTAGCCTTGCAGGGTCTCAGGCAACGGGTAAGGACAGGACAGAAAGCCACGAATCTAGGCAGCCTCTAAGTTGATCGCCTTGTAGTTGTATATTACACTGTTCTTCTGCTCGTTTCTCGTCTTCGAAAAACTAAAAAAATCAAAAACAAACCATGTTCTGTGGCGTCTAGAATCAGGCTTAGTTTCAGTGTCGTAGTCGTCATTCTGTGCCAGGTAATCTACCCGGGTTGCTCTGGTTTCCATATCAAATTATTGAATTCAATTAGCGGTGTAAACGAATAAAAATTTTCCTTATTCGTATTCGTAGAATTTCGGTCTATTTGCAACGAATAAGTATGATTAATGACGGCAGCGACGAGGAGGCTGAAGACCGGATCGCGAAGAAGTCGCGATTGAATTTACCACTTGAAGGCGGTGAGCAATTACCCGTATTGACTCGGCAAGTCAATGGACTCGAAGTTCAGTTATTCCAGCAGACTCTACAAGTGAAGACTCTAATCAAGGACAAAGTTCGTCGGTTGAAGTGCCGTCGGAATCCTCTCGCGGTTCGGATCAGTCGTCAACGCCTCTGGCCAAGACCCAAAATCTCTCACTGTGGTCACACTTCAGCATCTCTAACCTTCCTGGAAAGCTATGGTATACAAAGCGAGGCAAAAAGGACCAATGGAAGATAGGGTTAGGTTATTATACAGCATGAACAAACAGTCGCCAGCGTCGAAAATGTGTTCGCCGTTCCATATTATTCTGAATTGGTTGGGGGCTGTGTTGTTGAAAATTAAATAATTGCATGCTTGTGCCCCATTGGGTCAGGGGTGTTGCGAAAAATTTTGGCCCAAGTCCAGAGGGCGCATTTGGGACTGTACTGTTGGGAGCGAAGAAAAGGCTTAAATTGCAGGAATCCTTAGACTTGCTTGAACAAGTCACAAAAAGCCCGGCGGCATGCCAAAAACCTGTTAAAATATCAACTGTATACTCAATAGGGTAACATAGGTTCACATAAGGATAGTAACACTGCAGAAAATAACTCGGTAGAACTCGGTAGAGCAAAGACAGATCTGAAGATCGAAGCTTTGCTCTTGGCATGTGGTAAAACACGAGTTAGGCCCTTGAAGTCTATTGACTCTGAACCACACTGGAGCCGCACCATCGTAGGAAAGGCGATGGCTTTACAAACAATGCCCGAGACCGGCGCTCCCTGGACAATATAGCAGGCTTCACGACGTATTTCCAGTTCAATTGCTAGAGAGATATTATCAAAGGGACGGCAGCGATAAATGTGGTCACCCGAACTAGAAGATGACCAAGAGGTATATGCGGTTGAAGAGGTCAAGGACAAGCGGATTAAGGGCAAAATTCGGTATTTGGTCAAGTGGGGAAGTTGGTCTTCAGAGTACAATCAATGGGTACCTGAAGAGGACATGGCCAATGCTCAGCAGCTGATTCGCCAATTCGAAGAATCCCACCGCGGCAGACGACGTAAAGCCGAGGTCGACAAGAGGGATACGAAGCGGGCGAGAAATTGAGGCATTGTAGGGGGGTTTTGTCCAAAGATTTGGCTATACCTAGACCGATTTTCCCCTACATGGACAAGCTGTCCAGCAATGCGTGTCTCATGTATTCACGCTTGCGAGGACGCAAGCTTTTAAGGGGGGGATAGTTGTAATAACTCTATCTTCAATCATGTCGGGATGGCGTTGGTGATGCACCGTATTTTGTTGTTTCATGTGACAATTGGGTTCTGAATATCCTTGTTTTGGGAATTTGGGTTTAATCGGGTACTTTGTGAATGTTCTGTGAAAATAGAGGAACAACGGGAGAGGCGGATATAATAAGACCCGTCGGGAGCTGCCTGTTGAGGAGGCAGGCTTCAGTTGCACAAATACTCTACCCTCAATAAATACTCTGTGCAATCACTGTAATTTCTCCTGAATAACCACAGTGCTGAAAGCAAATAGTCATTGCGACAGCACATTACATCCAAAGCTATTATTTACGTACACACATTTTACTTAATAGATGTTGACCTTCGCGAGGTTCAGCTTGTCCAGACTATCCATCAGCGCGGCACCGATCGACACAGCCTTGGCCGCGTCCTTCAGGTTGAAGTTGGCCTCTTTATCGTACAAGATCCAATCCCGGAACGCTTCCATTTCCAGTTTGAAGGCGTAGCCAAACGCGGTCATCTGCGTATCGGGCGCCTCCATGCGTGTGCCCTTCTCGTCTGAGATGTCGAGTGCAATCAGACGGGGCTGGCCATTGATCAAGATGCGGCCCTTGGTGCCGATGACCTCTGTCATTGTGTGGTGACCGTGCGGATTGTTGCGGCTACCGTAGACGTTCATAATGACGTCACCGGTCTCGAAAGTGACAAGGCCCATGCCGTCGTCGACATCGCGAAATTGCTGGAACACGGGCCAGGCGTTAGTAGTACCAGTGCTGAAGGCCGTTGCGGGAGTCTTGTCCTCGCCGAGCAGGTACAAGCAGGCGTCAATGTCGTGAATGCAGCAGTCGACGAATATTCCGCCCGAGGTTTTGATGTAGTCGACAAAGTAGTCGCTCTCCATGCGCAGATCGGTGGTCTGGGAGCGCAGAGTGGTTACTTTGCCGATGTCACCGTTGCGGATCTTCTTTGCAGCCTCGACGTAGGGGGTGACGTAGCGGCGAGGGAACCCGCAGCAGACCTTGAGGTCGGGGAACTTGAGGCTCTCGTAGTAAACATCCCAGGCACTCTTGGCGTCGGGCGCGATAGGCTTCTCGCAAAAGACGTGCTTGCGGTGGTGCATAGCCGCGATGACTTGATCGCGGTGGAAAATATTTGGCGTGACAATTAGCACGGCGTCGAATCTGTCGGAGGCAATGAAGTCGTCAAAGTTCTCAAAAGTCACAACTCCGTCAATCGTCTTGATGGCCCAGTCCAGCTCGGCTTTGATGACGGAGCAGACAGCGGTGACGCTGACGAAGCGCATCTCGAGCATGTTGTTGATATGGATCTGGCCCATTCGGCCGCAGCCGGCGACGCCCATGCGGAGGACCTTGTCGACAGACATTCTGATACGTGTGAGGGAGAGGAGCAGGATGAAAATAGGGAATTAACCCAAATATTGCAAACCCGCTGTGATCTATATCTCTGAGCTCTGTCGATCACGAGCCCTGCCTGACCCAAAGGAGGCGAAGATAGAACAGCTTGGGTCGTCTGCCACCCCGCAGCCTCCTAGACGACTCTGCTAGCTCGGCAGCTCCCTTAATCCATAGCCGGACCGTATAACCTACGCGCTAGTGCGGCGACCAACTCGGCGGGGCATAAACTCGCTCCTCGGTCCGCTGCTGGAACCCAGTGATTAGGGTGGAGTTGGCTGATATAGCCGGGCTCAGCGCTCAACGCCACTCACAGAGTTCGAAGTAACCGCCGCACGTCAAAACCTCCCCTGACAGCTTCGAAAGAAACCCCGATCTTGGTCGCTTGAAGAAAGGGCATATGAGTGAGATTTGGCCGCCGGAAATAGGAAATTGGGTCTTGTGCCAACCTCGATTTGTACTTCGAAAAATTTCATTCAAAGCTAAACTTATATATTTAATACTAAACTATAGTGGGACACGCTGACGTTCTACGCAAATTCAACCTTGCTTCTCCATCGTATCGTCAACGTGCGTAGCAGCCGGCTTATCATCTGTCGGCAACTCCCCTTGGTCCTTGGGCCGCTCCAAAACATCGACGTGCAACTTGGGCATTTCGCGGGCAACCCGCACAACATCCCATGGGCGCTTGGGATCACTCATCTCAAAGATGTGATCAATTTCCTCAAGTGAACGACCGGCGGTCTCTGGGAAGAAAATAAACACCACAGGTGCGTTGATCACGAAGTTGCATGCCGCGAAGATCAAGTATGCGTAGGCTCCGATGTTGTTGATTGCGATCGGTGTGATCATGACGACCATGAAGTTGATGATCCAGTTCGATGCCGTAGACAAGCCATTGGCGGACGCTCGAACACTAAGTGATGTGACCTCAGCCGGGTACAGCCATGGGATGTTGGTCCAGCCCAACGCGTTGATTGTGCAGTACACAAACACCAAGACTGTAGCTCCGATGCCGGCGTTCGTGTTGCCCTTGTCAGCATAATAGACGGCAACACAGACTCCAGCCAAAGTCACGCCCATGGCAGCCGCCGTCCATACAAGCAGATTTCGTCGTCCAAAGCGCTCGATCGTGAAGTAGGGAATGATGCACGCGAGCCAGTACTCGGTGCCAGATGCGGCAGCGACAATTTTTGAGTTCAATGGCGATAACCCGATCGAGTGCTCGTAGATGTAGGACGAATAGTAAATGACAACGTTGATCCCGGCAATCTGCTGCATAGCTTGAATGGCCATGCCGAGCATGGCTCGGTGGAAGTGGCGCTCCTTGCCCATCGTGAAGACTTCCAAGACGGACCCACGGGTCTCAATCGTGAGCGTGGCGCGAATCTCGTTGATATTCTCCAGGATGTAAGGGCTGTCAATGTCGATGTCGGCAAGGGCCGCGAAGACACGAACCGCTTCGTCAATCCGGTCCTGCTTGATGAGCCAGCGCGGTGACTCGGGAAGCTGCAAGACAGTGGAGAGCAGAACGAGCGCGAACACGATCTGGAACGCGATAGGGAACCGCCAGTTCGCTTGACCGTCTACAAAGTAGAACCCAAGATCAATCCTATACACATGCGGTCAGCATACAGCATAAAACATAGAAGAACACGCGATTAGACATGCCAGTATGAGAATGCAACACCGGCACAAGTCAAGAACGTCGAAATAACAACAAGAGGTCCGCGCATCTCCGGTTTTGCGCACTCAGACTGCCATGTAGGGACGGTAGCGGTGATGAATCCATTGCCAATGCCGGTAACAATCCGACCGGCAATAAACTGAGCCAGAGATAATGAAGATGCCTGGATGGCCGCACCGATGGTCATGATGATGGCACCGCCAAAGATAGTTTTGCGTCGGCCAAACTTATCACCTACATAAATGCATGCGAGAGCTCCACACATGCATCCAATCTCGTAGAGAGCAACAACTGCGCCCTGGACAGTAGAGTTGTGGCTCCTCTGAGCGTCGCTCAGCGACGCGCTCACAGTATCAATTTCAGGGAAGACATCAATGAATGTGTCGAGAGTGAGCAATCCGCCCGTGACACCCTGATCATACCTAATTATATGCTTTAGTCCCAATAGAATTTTAGAAAAGAGCAAAAGCCTTACATACCCAAAAAGAAAGAAACCAATACCAGCAATGGTGGCCATAACCCGACTGAGGGGCTTACCGCGAAGACCGTGATATTCTTTAACCATTTTGCGTGTAAGATTGATTATTCGTATTTTTTAAGTCCAGATAGGTTTGGAAAGAGCAAAAACTTATATGGAACGATTTCGCTTCATCAGACTAGGAATGGGGGATATAAATATATAAATATGATTATACATCTATACATATACATATACATAAGCAATGCGGCAGTTTCGCTGACACGCTGGAAGTGTGGAGTAGCAATCGGATTGGACCGCACGCGAACACAGTCGGTATGAATCAGGACGAGCCTAATTCTTAGTGGAGTGACTTCTATGCGGGGCCCCACGCCAAGAAGCAAATTGCGGGGTATCCGACAAAACTCAAAACCCGTACCCGGTCCAATACAAACGCAGTAGAAGTTGTGTACTGGACCCAGCAATATTCTCTCAACTACAGAAGCTCGTCGCCATCAAGACCTTAGTAAGCGGGTCGACTGGATATGTATCTTTGGGATCAGACACACCCGGCAATGAGCGCTAGTGAGATATTGCCGCTGCACTTTGGAATGTGTGGAACCTAATTTGAACAAGCTCCGGCTACTTCTCTAAACCTTGTTGGCGCAATGTTGCCGTTGCCTGTCACCCGCCCGAGCACCGGCTATGTTTATTATGGGTTAGGGTCACGTACATATGCCCAATTCACGGATATGTTATTGACTCAATGGGGACTATGAGCTCCTTACCGAAGTTCGACTCCTCGACAGGATAGTTATGATCAAACTTCTTTCCGTCTCTCAGATCGGGCGCGACAGCGGAGCCTGTCCTTGAATAGGATATTCGTAAGTTCGGTTGCCCATGCCCGCTCGTCATAGCGAACAATGATCATCTCCGGTCTGGAGCCGTGGATGGGGACGATGACCTGGCCCTTGGTACCTTGCACCCGAATGACGCACTCGGGGGGCGAATGCGTCATCATGGACGCGGTTCCTATGCACATAATTTTGGCACTTTCCCAGACGGTAATAACGGACGTACTTTCGTCGAGCTCGGGATTGATAGGAGACCTAAACATGACACCCCGGCATTGTGGGGCGTGGCCTTTGGGCTTCGGCTACCACAACGTCCAAGTCTCTTTCACGAACCCGAGTGCTTAAGGAAGCAAAGCAACCAAGTCTAGTATCGTAACCGGGAACGTGAAAAACGAATGAATCGTCTAGACGCGTGACGATTACCGGACTGCGGGCCATGGCGACAGGGTCAGGGTCAGGGTCGTGGCTTTGGAACAGGGTTGCGAGGCTAGATGCTGGTTTCACTTCTCCCGATAGAGCGTAACCATCAACAGTTGACGTTCGAGAAGAGAATCTATCCATAAATCGGATATATCTGTGATCACTCCAGGTCTCTCAACCACACCGCAAGTAACCTACGAGCTTCCTGCATATTTGTAAGCACACGAACTGGCCAGCAACAATGACCGCAAAGGCGGGATTGAAAGTCGGAGTCGCCGGCGCCGGCCGCGTTGGAAGCGTCGACATCGAGAACGTGATCGAAACGGCGAGTCTTGAGCTCGTCGCGGTCTGCACTGTCGTGCAGTCCGAAATCGACTGGGTCTCCAAGATAGCTCCGGGTACGACAAAAACTTCAAGGAATTTGAGGAGTTCATTTCGGCGGTCCTGAATTTGGTTATCATTTGCACACCGATAAAATTTCACAAGGAACACGTCAGGCGCTCAAGGCCGGAAGCACGTCTTCTGCGAGAAGCCGCTTTATCCGGACGCCTAAAGCGAAGACGGCATGGGAGATCTACGACATCGCGCTTCAGTATCCGACACAGAAGGTTGCGCGCGGATTCCCGCGGAGGTTTGCCGGCGTGTTCCAGGAAACAGCGGCGAGGGTCACGAGCGGCGATATTGGCAAGGTCATGTCTGTGCGGTCGCAGAGTGTAAATCCAGGCTCAGGGTACGTACGAGCCATCGGAGTTTTTCACAAACTACATCAAGAATTCGGGATTCGGGAGGAATATTCGTGGACATGACCATCCACGACATCGATGTTTGCCTGTACCTCATTGGCGGCGACGAGACACCAGTGACCGCGTATGCCACAGGAACCGCCAACATGTTTCCACAGTTTGCCGAATTTGACGACGTCGATGACGCGTTTGGACTGGTCACGCTTGAAAGCGGCAAGGTCATGACCCTCTACGGCAACCGTGACAGCATGCAGGGACATCATGCGTCAGCCGAGGTCGCGGGTACCAAGGACCGGATAACTGCGAATGGCTCGCCGCGGCTCCTGGCCTGCTCATCACCGATCGGTCGGGCTCGACGATGCTGGGAGCGAAGTCGCATATGGACCTGTTCCAGGCGGCATTGCAAGGAGATACAGGACAAGCGGGACTGGGTTTTATACGAAAAGGAGGCCGCGTTCAATCTGAAGGACTCAGCGGAGGCTGTATCGATAGCATCTGCGTTGATGGACAGTCTTCACTAGGGTGAAGCCGTCAAAGTCTACTACTAAGCTCTGGTCAAATACAAACAGCAAATAGCGAGATTGACTATGTCGTATTGCTGAAATATAATTCAATTTAGTGAATATCATTGTAAATATAATACGCAACTTTGAGCAGCAGTAGCAGAGCAAGTACAGTCAATGTGTAGCTGATTTGAGGGTATCGTGGATCGGATGTGAAGAATCGCGCAATTCGGAGGCGTCGGGCGAGTCGAGGACCCTAACCCGCGAAGTGTGGGGAACCCCCGCCTTGGCCACCGCCAAAGAACTGCTCGTCTTCGTGGCTCTCCTTCACGCTCCACACTCGCCCCTTCTTGTCCCTGCCGTATATCTGTACCATGACTGCCTCGACGAAGAAGGGCCTCCGTTCGTCCATCGCCTGCAAGCGCTGTAACGCGGCAAAGTCGCGCTGCGACGTAGCCCAGCACGGGTCGCCCTGTACCCGGTGCCAGCTCCGCAACTACCCCGATTGCCAGCCCATACAGTCGCGTCGTGGCACGTACAACCGCAAAGAGTCGAATCAGACGGCCTCCGCATTGGTTGCAGAGTCCACACCTTTGACAAGCCAGAACACTACTGCCGCGGACATCATAGGCAAGCAGCGACGCCGGACGCCGCTTACGTCTTCCGCATCAGCTCCTGCTGCCTCTTTACCAAACACAGACAAAGAGCTCCAACCCACAACGGCGGAAACCACCACCGCAACGGAAGCAGCAACCACTGCACCGGTCGGTCTTTCATCAGCGAACTCCGTTGGCTCTGTCTTGCCTCGAACTCGAATCGTCAATCCAGACGGAACACAGCCTGAGCTGCAGGCCGCGGGTTTGTCTCCACTACTGGATCTGAGTGCACGGATTCTGTCACCTCGCCTTCAGCTCCTACCAGGCGGCATCCGCTCGTTAGAACCAGAACATGGTGAACACCCACATTCTGGATCCATGTCATCGCCCGACTCGGACACATCCTCGCCATCGTCTGGGCCATTGGCGGGAAACGGTCCCATGGGAAGCCAGCCCCAGCCACGCTCGTTGCCCTTCCCGTCCAGCTCAGGCCGAAAACAATCCAAAGAATGGGCACGTGTTTTCAAGGGCTTATTCGACAATGTCGCCGTGACGAGCGTCACAAGCACGAACTCGTTTCGCTCGCGCAAACGGCCATTGCTGTACTTTGGCGAATCTTTTCCCGTGTCATGGCTGCTGCAAAAAGTGCAAAAGGAGCAGCCTGGTCAGATATGTATAGCACGACCGAGACTGACAGAGATATACGGTGATTCTGGCGAATGTGATCCATCGGTTGAAGAGCCGCCGCGGATAATGCTACAGGGTGCGGAACATCCAGCCCACATGACACCCGCGAAGATCATATATCTTACATCAGAGAGTTGCTTTACGAAACCGTCCAAGGAGGCTGTTGAGCAACTCTTTACAATGTACTTTCAAAAAGTGCACAATGTCTATCCGATCATCAATCGTCCCGACTTCGCACGGCTCTACGAACAAGACAAAGTGCCATGGCTCTTGTTCCACTCTATCTGCTTCGCCGCAGCGTCTCACTGCCCAATCGGGATACTTTGTCGCGAGGGAGGGCATTCCGCTAGTCGTGAAGCACGCATGGAGTTTTACAGGCGTGCAAAGTCGTTGTTTGACTTGTCATACGAGAAAAACAAAATCGTCCTCATTCAGTCGGCCATGCTGCTCTCGTTCTGGGGAGGTGAGCCAGACGACTACTGGAACACGGTCTCGTGGATTAGCATGGCCGTCAATATTGCAGAGTCTCTTGGAATGCACCGCGCCGTCTCATCTGCAGACCTTGGAGATGAAGACAGATCTCTGTGGCGCAGGATTTGGTGGTGTCTTGTTTCTCGCGATAGCTTTTGTGCGGCGTTGTTGGGCAAGCCACAAAGAATTAACGTATCACAATGCGACGTAGAGCCGCTGTCGCTTGACGACTTTCTAGATGACGCCGATGCGGCACCGGTGTCACTCTGGGGCCATCGCAGGAAAGAGTATGGTCTCTATGTGATTGAGAACGCGAAGCTAAGTCAGATTCTGAGGTCGATCGTGCAGGCACGCGATGGCCACCGTATAGACACTGACTTTGTCCTGGCTATGCATCGCGCGTTGCAAGATTGGGAAGAAAATATGCCCGATAAGCTTCGTGTACACACTCTGTCACCAGACTCTCCCATCTTTGTGTATGGCGCTGCACTTTCGTTAATCTACAATCACCATCTCGTCTATCTACACCAGACAGCACCGCCGGATTGCTCTATTTCGCTCGAGGTTGCCCATGAGGCCGTCTCAAACATTGCAGAGTTTGGAAGCACTCTTGCGACGATTTCCGTCATCCCGTTTATGCCGCACGACACGCTTGCAAGTTTCTTCGTCGCGATTGTCATGCTGTTCACACAGATGCAGCAAAAGTCGAACATTTCGCCGGATCGGCTACGGCTCTTCCGGATGCAACTGAAGATTTGTGAGATGATTGTGCATCAAGCGCAGGATCATTGGGATCACGCAGATTGGATTCTTGCAATCTCCGACGGTCTGCGTCATAGATTTATGGAAGCTGGCGACAGCAACGGCGGTGGACGAAATAGTTGCGACGGCAGTTCCCCGTCCGCCGCGTCATGTTCGTCTGGCGAGTCCGTGGTAGACGCGCCTTCCGCCAACTCGACGTTCCAAAACAACTACAGCGGTAACGCCATCGGGAATAATTTACCCCATTTTGGTTACAATGAGGGCTTGGCATACGATATGCAAAATATAATTCGGCACGGAGTGGGAAACAGTTGGAGTATGATGGGTTTGGGCAATTCGTCAGTGGCCGGAAATAACAACTACGGGTCCAGCAATAATAATAACAGATCGTGCCCCTCTGACGAGGATCAGCAGATGGTGGATTTAGACGAGCTCGTCGACTGTCTTGACCCTCAGAATTCCCTTACCGTCGCCGCCGCTACCGCAGCAGTAGCAAAGGGTTATGGCTCCGCAAATGGATACGGACACAATGGGGATGGAAGAGCAGTGGCGGCCAAGCCGTCGCCGACTCCATCTACAAACAGCGCGATTGATTTTGGCACTTTGTTTACTGTACTTGGGTAATGTCGTTGTGATACTTTAGAAACCTCCTCTTTGTAATTTATGGGTCCATTTAAGTAAAGAATTATAGTGGAAGTATTAGGCAAGTGGAAGAAATGTGACAACCATAAAGACGCGGCGAAACAGCAAATATTCAATCGCTTGAGATAAACACCTTTCGAACACGTTGCCACCTGACGCATTCGAGCCCCTAATCCTGCTGACGTTAAGGCTTTGCGTCCAAACGTTTCTAGCGCTATTGCATCGATTACTAGAACTGACTCATGTTCTTGCTAACTACAGCCATGAATGACAGAATTTGACACATGAATAGAACAGCAAATTATAACAACATTACTAAACCAATAAAAAAAATTGTATTTGTTTTTAAACGCTAATACCGTTCGACTTCTGAACTTCAATCGTATAACGCGGGCCAAAAACGCCGAGTTGCTCAGCCAAGATCTGGATCGCGACGATCTTGGAGTTGAATCGGGCAAGTGGAAGAGCGCCGACCATAAAGTAAACTCCGGGAATACCGCAGTCGCGGAAGCACGAGTTGAGCTCGCTCTCTTCGTCAAGGCCCCAGACCTGCTTCAAGTTCTTGACCGCCTTGTCGCCGAGGGTCTCGGCAACAGACTCCCGGAAACCAGTGACACCGGTAGCTAGAACAACAAGCTCGGGGTTCTCGAGGACGCTTCCGTCCTTAAATACAACCGAGTCCTCCGTGAAGTAGTCGATTTCCTCCCCTTTGACCTTGATGTCGCCGTTGGCAATATGCTCGCAAGCTCCCGAGTCGAAATAGTATCCACCATTCTTTTCCATCGACAAGTACATGAATCCGGAGTTCTCGGGTCCGAGCCAAGTCTTGAAGCCGGCCTGACCGAGCCGGTCCAAAAGATCCTTGTCCAAGCCGGCGATTATCGGGATCAAAGTCTTGAAGTATGTTTTCGCAACAATCTTGGGAACCGTCTCAGACATCTCGTCGGCAAACTGGAGTGGTGGGCCGCCGTCGCAATACATGCCCTTGTTGAGCGTCTCGATACCATTCTCGAGGGTCATGACAAAAGTAGGTGATCGCTGGAGCAAAGTGACGTTGGCACCGTTATTATAGAGATCAAACGCGATATCGTGTCCCGACGAGCCTGTGCCGACAACGAGAGCCTTTTTGCCCTCGTAAGGGGCGCCTGACTTGTAGCCAAACGAATGGACAATTGTGTTCTTGAACTTCTCCTGCCCGGGGAAAGGGGGAGGCAACCTAGGCTTGCCGCCACCAAGGCCAGTGGCCATAACAATGTGCGAGACCTTGAACGTGTATGGAGTTGTGCCGTTGCGCATGACAGTAACGGACCATGTCTTTGTCGCCTCGTCGTATCTGGTCTCGTCTTTGAGAACGGTCGAGTTGAGCCAGACGTTGAGGCCCAGAGCGGTGGTGTAGGTCTCGAGCCAGTCTGCTAGCATGCCAGCTGAGAGATACTTGGGGTAGCAGGTCGGGAATGTCATGTAAGGCAGGTTAGCTCCCCACAAGGAGTCGTGCAAGGTGAGCGACGCGTATCGATTGCGCCAGTTGTCGCCGACACGCTGGTTCTTGTCGACAATAAGAGACTTGATGCCGTGGGCCTTCAGTCGAGCCGCCGTGTCGATACCATTGTGTCCTACACCGACAATAAGGACGGTAGGCTGTGGGTCTTCAAGTTCTCGGCTTCGCTGCTCGGCGTATGGGATTCGGGAGTTGTGACCGCCCTCGAGACGGTTCTGCAGTGCGTGCTCGGGGTGGCCGTGGACGCCGTCGATGCAGGTCATTACTACGTACGCCTTGTATGCGCCGGACTCAGTTTTCACGATGCGAGTCAATCCGAAAGCCGGGCCGAGTGCGGTCTCAAACGTGAATTTGGCATTGATGAACGAGTGGCCCGGGAAGGCGCGCACGCCGCTTGGGGCCGGGTCGGTGACGAGGGACACTTTAGTGGCCTTGGTAATGCCGAGACGGTCGGTAGCAGCTTGAAAGATATTTGGCTTCGCAATGCCACGGTAATCGTTGGTGAAGGCAATCAGATCGCGCCAGTACGCCTCGTCACAAAAAAGGCCGTCAAAAAAGGTCGCATCCGCAGTCACGACGGCCTTACTAAAGGCGCTGATCCAGTTCTGGGCGATACTGAAGACGGCAGCCTTATCAGCGAGCTCCTCCGCCGTGAACAAATCCTTTGGCAGTGCCGCGTCCGAGGTCGAAAAGTATTCTGAGACAACCATTATGTGCTGTGTGGCAATAGTTTGCGAATGATGAAGGGTGCTCCTTGAGAGTATTGACTGATGCTTCTGGATCGAGGAAAGAGACGAGGTACTGGTGAATGATGAATATAAAGATTGTAGGCAGGGCCGGCAGTTAAGATATTGCTGCCTTCCCCTCTGAGCTTGTCTGTCTTTTAACCAAGTAGCATTCGGTAGGAAGCTGTTCAAGAATGCGACGGCTGTAGGAGTCGGCCGTGCTGACTAGGTGCGCGCTGGTTTGCAATGCAGTAAGCGGCTATGTTTCTTCGCGCGACTGCCGGAGCGGTTATTGCGGCCAAAGGGTTCAGTGACAAACTTTAACGCGGCCCCTGAATCGTGAACTCTACCCCACACTTTTCTCCGGGTACGCAGTGCGGCGCATCACATAACCGAGTCGTCGAATAGCCGTAGATGTGGGCCCATCTGGTCAGACGATCTGCGGCGGACGCGGTTATGGCCATCATCGCCGTATTCCCTATAGTGTGCAATCCGCTACGGCTTCTCTGCATGCGGACCCTAATATATCGGTCCGTCACGTCTGTATACTGAATACACAAACAGAATGTAAGGTATTGCAATGAAATGCACGTTATTATAGTACGATACTACTACCTGCCCAACAATGCAATCACAAAGTTTGTCTTTAGACGTGTTCTAGAAAATAGAACGAGAATCTACCCAGTCGGTGGCACAATTTAGCGAGAGCTTCAAGATCAAACATCTGTCAATAGGCACGCTATTCAAACGCAGACGTCAGTACCGAATCATGCATACGGACGGCACAAAAAAGGGATCGTCGCTTACCCCCATCCAGCTAAAAGATGATTGTATTCCTGAACCTGCGGCGGGGAAACACCTCCCAGCTCACTGCGTCGTTGGCAACCCCTACGAAATGCGAATCCCATAGCCATCGCAGCATGTCGTCTGACTCCTCCAAACTCGCATCATGCGGAACACTAGCCGCACCGTACGCGGTCTTCTTTTCCGCCGTCATGTCGTCCCACTCCTTTATAAACCCTATGCGAATAAAAAGTATGTCTCCGGAACGCGATTCAACTTTGTTAGTGCTGCCTGACCGTCTTTATTTCTGCTTGGGTTATTATGTGCAGTGAGAAGCCCGATTTACTTGATACCCCTTCTTTTTTGCCCACGACGCGTAGTCGATAAGAATTCCACGACCTACAATTCCCTGCCTCGCCCAGTGTTAAATGCCGATCCGTCCATTGCCAGGCGTCTCGATTTCTTCACGAGTGGTTCCTCCAAACCAGATGCAATCGTCGGTCAGTCCATCAGACTTCTGTGTTGGTTGCAAGTGGTGACGGAACCCATCCCACTGAGATGATTGCTGCTGGTTCATAACATATTCGTCACCAAATGCCTCGTGTCTGCCCATTGACTTGCATTAGCAGCTGGCGAGCAAAACACATTACTTATATCTATAGCCATACGTACGCAATTGGATGCACTTTGACTTGAAATGGCGCTCATCCAAAACGCGGCACCTTTTCTTTTTGGAACTCCCAGCCCAGTTCTACTCTTTCACCGCATCTGATCTCCCTTGCCGCCGACTGGGTCACAGGCTCCGGTGTGAGTAAATTCAGCATTCCCAGATTTTCTTCACGAGATCCAAAGGTGGACCCCATATCCAGAACCGGCGCTTGTCAGACAGGGAGTCGTAGCTTGGAACCTTGTCGAACGAAATTTGGCGGATTATAATTTGATCCGTGAGAGGCAGACATTGACGCCAATTGAATTCCTCGGATGCTGGACGACAAAGAGAGTGACTGGTGGACTGGAAGAGAGGCGACAGAGTCCTCCAAAATACGTTTTCGTCCCAGCGACCGGCGGCTTTATCCAGCGGGGAGTTTATTATTAGCTCGGCTGCGTCTGTGTCTGGGCATTTGCCTGTGCGCGGGCGGGTCTTGTACTTCTGACGCGCTTGTGGCCCCAGAAAACTCCATCTTCAGGGCTTTGCAAGCACCTGTGTATTTTGGAGCATATTAGGCTATAACACAATGCGGATAATGCCCATCGATACCAGCGTACGATCGCTTTATCCACTCCCGCATCGTCGCCGCTTGTCAATCGCTTCTAGTAATACTTTATACTCGTCGTTTCTCACGGGTCTGACATTAAGAGGTCAGTTAGCCTACGCGAGCTACGCCGAGATTGTGGCCACCGGGACTTGGACCCTTAACCCTGACACAAAAGGCCCGCTCTAACCCTAATCCTTAATCCAGACCCCCTAACCCTGGCCTGTGCTAGGCACCAAGAAAATTGAGTAGTGAAAACTCGGCTGTCGTCGATGCAACCAACTACATGACGTAAGGTCACATGACGCTCGACATAATAGTCAGCACCACGACCTCAAATTTCAACACATTTAACTTTTTGATTTCGATCAAGGAACTATTATGCCACGTTTTGTATAAAACATGAGTGGTGTCTCTATACTGCGTCTATCGTACAACCTATCCAGTCCTGGTCCAGTCCGTGCCTTACGACGTAGTAACCTGCCTTCTAGGCCCAGTTGGTATCATTCTAATAAACTGTTGTGAATGCCAACCGGGTGCCGTAGGACACCGCTCAAGCGGCCCTCTTTTTTGATGTCTCCGTCTCAACCTCTCCTCGGGAAGCCGTGCGTGTGGCCTCGGTGCTCACCGTCGACAAGTCGCGGTCCTTGTCATTCGGCGCGTTGTCGGGCGCTTCCTTCTCGCCTGAATCACCCTGGCCCTTGCCCTCCACAGGAGTTTTTCGCCGTCAGGCTGCTTGGACGGGAGGTTCTTTTTGACGGTGCGCCATGGTGCGCCATTCCATCGATGGCGAGGCAGGCCATGATGAGACCGACCTGGAAGCACACCCGCAGCGATTCATTGTACGCCCACAGGGCCGACGCGTGGTCCTCCGCGTGGACGTGATTGAGGAGCTGGATTGCACCCGAGTTCTGGACCAGCTGGGGACTGATGCCCGGAAAGCCGGCGAGGCGCTTGGCCAGTTGGTTGTCGAGGAAGTTCTGACCGTCGGTCAGAACGTCAGGGGAGGTGAAGACGGCGCCGAACAGCTGCTGACCAAAAAACATGAGCGACGCGCCGATGGCCACCTGCTCGCGCCGGTGCACCGTCTGCGCGGCCATGTTCGGGGTCTGATTGCACGAGCCGAGGCCGGAGCCGTACACGATCTGGAAGCCGAGCCACTGGCCCTCGGAGGTGTAACAGCATCATGTGCGCGCCGAGGCAAGAGCTCACCCAGAAGCCGGAGGCGATGATGCGTTGGAGGAAAATGCGCGGTAGGAGCGTCGCCAGCTCCGGCTTCCACACCTGGATCAAGGCAAACACGATCAAAAGCACGAGTGCCAGCACGAGCAACGCGATGATCCGCCCCTCGCTCCACTAGACACGGTCAATACCACTGACAGAAAAAGGGGGCACGGCGGAAGAAAACTCACCGCATACATGGTGCCACCACCCCATTGCAGGGCCATGCAGATGCACAACAATTCCCGGAAGGATGGCAAGCATGCCGAGGCCGTTGAGCTGCCGCACCTTCTCTTTCATTCAACGGCTTCTGGGTAGTCAGACGGTCGGGGATTTGGAGCAAGAATAGAATGACCACCATAACCACCCCTCCCGAAGGTAGGTTGATGTAAAAGCGCCATCTCCAGGTGACGTTGGTGATGAAGGCGCCGCAGACCTGCGGGCCAGTCACCGAAGCAACGCCAAACACGGTCCCAAAAAAACCCTGATACTTGGGCCGCTTGTGCGGCGGAACCGCGAAGACAATGATGACCATCATGGCCGAGAGAGTGCCTCCGGCTCCCAGGCCGGCGATGGCTATGCCATGAATGAAAGCGATCGAGTTCTCAGCCGCGCCGCAGAGGGCTGAACCGACCTCGAACAGGACGATAAGGTGGCTTTGGTACTGAAAACGGTGTATATCTTTCCAAACAACGTTGGAAAGCGCAGTTGGTGAGCAGGTACGCTGTGCCATACCAACCAATATCGCCCGCCGAGTTGACGCATCGGTAATCTGGGGGATCGTAGTCGAGATAATGAAGCGGTCCTGCGATGGTCAGTTTGTGTATTCCATATATCCAGGAGAGATGATTTCAAACACACCAGGGATACCAGGAACATGCTGATGAAGATGGATATCATCAGCAGGGCGAGCTTGAGACCCGAGGGGTAGACAATATTAATATTATCGTCCTTCGCCTTGGCCATGTCGACGGCCCTGCCAGTCGCGGGCTTCTCGTCGTGCGACATGGCGGTTGGTCTTGATTTTGAAGCAATTAAGGGAACAACTGAGTAAAACAAAATTCGATCCGACTTATTTTGAGCTCCAGGGCAACAATTTAAATGCGTGGTGCATACTACTATAGGGTGCCGATTCGCTTCTCGGAGCCGAAAAGTTAGTTTTCCCGAACCCCCGAGAGTCCGACCACCTCGTCATTCTTTCTTTCATTTTCACCCCGACGAGTGATCTCTTACCCGAACGACCAAGTTAATTCAGATATGGCTCGATCCGGACCCGACGGGGATGTCAAAAGCTACTCTTGCCTGACTTGTCGGCAGCGAAAGGTCAAATGCCACCGGCGCACTCCCTGTCCCAACTGCGTCAAGGCTGAGAAGCGATGCAGCTTCGTTCCACCCGGTGCGCGGGAAGCGTAAAAGAACCAAACCGCCCCGAGAAGGTCTGCATGCCAAACTGAGGCGATATGAAGAGCTGTTGACATAGCACGGCGTCAAGGTGGAACCTTCCGACGATTTCGACGACTCTGACTCGGAAACGGATGCGGTGGTACATGAAGACGAAGAAAGCCGCCGGGAGCGCTTTGAACTCAAAGAGGCAAAACCAAAACTCATCACCAGAGATGGAACGTCCAGATACTTGGATAGGTCTGTTTGTGATGGATTCATTTCGAACCTACTTGGTTCATACCTCAGTTCTGACATCTAGTAGTGCTACGTGGTCCAATTTAGGTGATGAAGTAAATGCTCACTTTCTCTTCCTTCGTAACTGGCCGCCTCTCCGATTTCTCTGACCATCGTTTAGTTTCAACATCAGGAAGTGGGCGAGCCAATGGATGAGTCTCATATCCACGAAAGTAGGCTGTTCATCGAACCGGAACAGAATGACAAATTCGAGAATCTCTCGCAAGCCTCCACCCGTCTTTCCAGATGTTGCCAAAATTACTGGAAATCTATGTCGATCGAGTTGACCTCTGATGAAAATCTTGGATCTTCCAACGTTCTGGACGGCGTTGACGAACGGACTGCGACATCTTCAAGACCGGTCCAAAAGCTTAGGGGCCATGACGATTGCGTTCTATCTTGCGACAATTAGCACGCTGAAAGAAACGAGTGCCAAAATTTATTCGGTGCCGCAATCGGTCATGTATTCCCGCTAAAGACTTACTCGCCAAGCCTTTGTCAATGCCGGATTCCTGTCAACTTCGAGTCCAATGACTCTTCGAGCATATGCAATGTTCGTGGTAAGCTGCCGCGATCCAGCTCCTTTTCACGGCGGAACTAACGAAAGAAGGTGTGCGTAAGAAACAGTTACAGATGTGACACCCTATTTGTCTTATCAAGGCGTCGCCGTCCGCCTTGCACGCAAAATGGGACTCCACCGCGATGGCACATCTCTGGGACTGTCGCCATTCGACACAGAAATGCGGAGGCCACTGTGGTGGTGGTTCATGTGGACTTTCGCACGACCGACGTGATGGGCACAAGACCGTCGCTGGATCTTTCCTGCGGAGACACCTAAATGCCCCTCAATGACGATGACGAGGACCATCATGATGGACCCGCACCAGAACACAACGGTATTACTTCTATCGCTGCCTGATCCGATACGAGATCATGGACTCCTTATGTCATTTATCGACCGCGAGTCCTAGCGATGTGCGCTGGGAAGCGCTCTTGAGCCCCGATGTCAGCCTCGCCAAAAGGGACAGTGTCATCGACCAGATTGAGGACCATCTGGAACAATAGTATTTGCGGTATTGCGACCCGGCCAACTCGCTCCATACGTTCGTCTCAATCATGGTCCGGTCATCCATCTGCAAGATGAAGCTCTTTGCTCATAATCCGCGACAGTTCACCAGCAGCCCCGTCAAAGTTCCCCAAAGCGAGCGCAACATCGTATTTGCCAACGTGACGAAGTTATTGGAATATGTAACGTTGATCAAGGAGGTCATGGACAAATATATGTGGCAGATCGGCACGAGCAGTCTGTGGAATGCAGTGCTGTACGTTCTCATCGAAGCTCGACACCGCAAAACCGGCCCGGAGGTGGACCGCTCATGGAAATTGATCGGAGAGGTGTTCTCCCATTACACTCAGGTGTTTGACAAATCCGCTGGAGCTGTGTACATCACACTGGGCAAGTGCACGCTGGAAGTTTGGGACGACTACATCGCGGCTTCGAAGGCCGAAGGGCTGGGAACCATCAACGCCGGACTACATCAATGCGAACCGTCTTGGCCGAAGACCGGCAATCGACGCAGGATCCACAGCTGAAGCTCTGTCAGCAGATCCTGGGCCTGTTGTTCAGGGTTCGTTCGGCTCCGACAAAGTCCAATCTCAGAAAGATGAAGAAATTCTCCCTGATTTCGGAGAATCCTATGATTTTCTTCCGATCCTGTCCTTCGAGATGGACCCAAATGAGTGGGTACTGTGGGAACAGTTAGTTGTGGAGCAGGGCGGCTTCGCTTAAGTTGACAGCATGGACTAATTCTCGGGTGGGGTACGCGGTTGAAGGATGTAGTCAGTAAGAGGAAGCGTTTTTAATGAAAACCAGGGTGGCGATCCACTCCAATAATTCCAATTAATTAACCGTAGGCAAAAAAATTACTTGACTCTATCTAGTGCCGGGTTCTCCTAGGCTAATAACAGGGGTCTCAGCTCCGTCTCCTAACGCCATGAGCAACATGCACTGCCATTCTTGTATACTGTTCTGCCTCTCTGTCTTCCGCAATAGTATTCATCAGTGTGGCGATCCATTCCATCCATTCCACGAGGGGATTCCGTGGAATGGACGTGGACGCTGAAGCGCAACTTCGAGATGGAGCGGATCCACGAAGGGTATCAGTGGAGTGGATGGCCAGTGGAATGGATACGTTAAAGCTATCTAAACCTCGATAACTAGCCCAGCGCCGTCCCGCGCTTTTTCTCATTAGCCCCTGAAACCTGTAACTCCTCTTCTCCCTCATGACCACCTAACGACTGCTTCCACTCGTTCAGCGACTTCTTATGCGACTCGGGCAGCTGTAAAAGGTGCTCGTTACTTTGACCAAGACCAGCCTTTTGCCAGGAGTGCAGAGTCTGCACAATACCGATTGTGCTGGCCTCCATACGATTGCGCAAAAGGTCTAACGTTCCACCGCAAGATGAGAACAACCTCTCCACATCTGCGCTCATAGGTGCAACGGAGAGAACGTCGAGCGCCATTTGAGCTAGCCGAGAATAAGGACTTTGTTTCTCTAGACATCCTGCATATCTTCTACGGTAGCCGAAGGTATATTCTCGGTCGTCTGGCTGTTAGATTTGTCTTTCTCTGCCATATTGCTGTCTTATAGTAGGAGTGTTGACTTGCAAAAGATAAGAGTTACCATGTATACGCGTGCTGAGCGCCTTGTCGAAGCCCATGGGCTGCCTCTGCCTTTACAACCCGATCCCTTAAGATCCCGTCTATCCATCCATTCGACGCCTATTTAAATGAATGGATAAATGGATTACGCAACAGCAGGTTAGATGGAATAGAGGGAAATGGATGCACAGACCTCCATTTCCACCCATTCCATCTATTCAATAACTACAACAGTCTAGTTAATTACATATAGAATGTAAAGCAGCCGAATTTTGGCTCCCTTGGCACCGGGAACTACGACAAAACTGGCAATCCACGCTGTTTTAACCCGCGAAAATTACAGTCCCGGGTTTGAGAGGTGCTCGCGTTATAATAGTCAAATGTCCGACAAGTTGCACTTTCTCTAGATCGGTTGATGCTCTGAAACTTGAGATTCAGGGGCATATCACTGTCTTATCAGCCAGCAGGGTAACCTTCATTTCTCCTCTTTTGGCATCTGGGACAACCGCGTGATAATTCCCGCCGTGCACGTACGCATAAGACCGCAGACTAATCTCGAATCTCCGTCTAAGCTACTACCCAAACCATATAACTACACAGGTAGCTTTTGCAGACACAGTTGGACTTCCTCGCTCGGCACAAGGAAGATCCTGCTCGTGTCTTTCCGCTCCACAGCAAGCAACCGCATTTCACAACACAATTTGTACGATGAGCAGCTCGACGTCGTCGTTATTGGGGGACCGGCCGAAGGCGCGGCCGGGCTACTCCATCGTTGGCTTTGACCAGCGGTTTAAGAAGCGTCTCCGGCATTTTCTCGATTCTCGTGTAGCTCACATCATCATTATCACCCTCGTCGCGGTGGAAACGCTGATCGTGATAGCGGAATTGTACATTGAGTTGTTCGCGTGCGAGGACCATGAAACGTATGGCTTCCTAGAAGCCGCTTTGCCAGTCTTTAGCAGCCTGTCCCTAGCGATATCGACCATGTTCATGGTCGAGTTGATCGCTTCGATATATGCGTTTGGGTTGCTCTATTTTGCTGGCAAAGGGCGCTGGCTGCGTATGCTGGATGCCGTGGTCATAATCGCAAGCTTCGTTATCGACATCCTGGAGCAGGGGACTGCGTTGGAAGGTGCAGAGTTGATTGTCGTCCTGCGATTCTGGCGGATAGCCAAGATTGCCGAGCACATCGGCTCCGAGACAAAGGAGGAGATGGAGGTAAGTATGACACTTGTTTCTGTCTTTGGCCTATTGCCTGACTTGTCTCAAGGAGCTGAAGGAGGACAACCATGCGCTTCGCCTTCGAGTAATGGAGCTCGACCGCAGGCTCGGCACCAAAAATTCCGACGACTACCTGGTAGACCAAGCCAGAGCTTTTGCTCCGCAAGACGTGTGAAAAATGAGTTAATATAGCTGGGTCTAGACAAAGTCAAAGAATGAGTACTGCGTTTTGCAAAACACTTTTGTTGCCGCTGGTTTTGTGTCTATGTAGTCAAGGGGCTGGGCCTAGCGAGGTCGCTGTCGTGCATACAGAACAAGAAATTGGTGTCAATGTCCTTTCATAACACACAAGTACCACTAGTTTGAGCTTCACCTGTTGACGTTAAATCTCAAGTAGAGCCCCCAACGGGAGCCTCCGAAAATGTACTCCAGGAACTTTTCAAAATCTGAAAACTGGCTAGACCGCAATCCGCCATCGTGGACCACGGATGTCTAATGAAAATATGTGCCCTACGTGCCCACGAAGGCAATACACTGCAAAAACGTAGATCTGGGTGTGCGACCACTGACGCTATTTTACTGTTGCAGAGGTCTCGAATGCACACTGTCAAGGCGCGTCGTGATGCGGCGCGTTCCTCCAGCCTGAGCCAGACCACTCTTCCACGAGACTTGGTTCGCACGTTGAGCCTCACATGTGGAAAGTTATCGCCGTGCGAATTTCCCATCTTGTCCCTCTTCAATCTGCTCTCCGCCTCGTAAGAAATGCACCTTTCCGTCGTTGGATGCATTTCAGCAAAACTTGCCTACCTATCTCGAGCCTTGGGAGCCAGCGCGTGATACAAGCTCGCAAACCACTGACAGCCAGGAGTATGCCGGTCCCCGAGAAGAGTCGCTAAAAAGCCCTGGAGCCGAAAGTCTGGTTGTCTGCATAACGCTCGGGCGGAAGCCTATGGATCTGCGCCGAAGAGATCAAATTTGCAAATGAGGATGATCTCGTCAAGATTGCAGGAGGTTTCTAGCAGATTCCAGGTCCGTTCCTCCCACCATGGCGAAAAATACTGTAGGACGGGGGCCGCGACGGCGCCATTCGCTGGAGGGTCGGTGCTGAAGATGTTGCCGGCGCACCGATCTGTGCACAAGGAGGAGGGTACATGTGCATGGCTGGCATCTTTAAGGAACCGTACAAGCGGAGAACGATGCAAGGCAGACAACGCGGTGGTGTCAATAAGAGTAAGGGTAGCGGCGCTGGTTGCCTTGTCCAGCAGGCCGACTTATGCATTGCGAACGGAGATCTAAAGATTTGGAAGGGCTGTGTACGGATATTGTCCGCTGGTACCATGCCTGATCTTCACTCGCCCTGGCTACCAGGCAAAGCTCTTTAGCTACTAACCTACGTCCTTTGTGGACGACGAGTATTTGTTGGAGATTGTAAACGTGTCTGGATGGATTGAACACACTTCAGATGAGCCGAAGGCACACTTTGTGGGTGCGTATTCGATAGTAGCACTAAGTAAGCTTGGTATCAACTAGTCACATAGGCACTAAGCGACAAATAAATATACCTAAGTGGGTCAGATGGAGACCTCCGGGTGGAACTACCACTTGGCGAGGGTCTACAACGCTGTGCTGAGCGGGAGTTCTTGAAATTCTACGTTTTTGGCCACTGCAAATTGTTAGGGATTGATTCAGCAGTCGAAATAGGCTCGGGCTCCCAGGTACCTGGATCCGATGCCAGCATGGAGAGCTGCGGCCTTCATTGGTAAGCTCATCCAGTTGAGGTGGATGACTGTAATATATTCTCCCTTTCCGACTTTACCGTGCCAGGACGAAGTTTACACTTGTCTGTGATGACCACATGCCATTCCAACTGCACAAGAGGACACCATCGCGCTCGCCAGTGATGGTGCCATGAGGGTCGCACATCCGGGAGACTGAACCTGCCTGGATCTCATGTCGTCCCACTGACGGCTCAGATGCTGCGGGGCGTACGCGAGGGAATGGAAGAGCGGTAAAACAATTCCCACGGTGTTCCTGTACAGGCCAAAGCAGAAATTTCATGGGCCATGATGTCCTTCCCATCACCTTGCGATGCAGCTCATAGTGAACCTGAGTTCAAAAGATCTCTAACAGCCCTAATGCTAATCCTGTGGGCGTTAAGCGGAGGTAAGCTGCCGACAAAGATAAATTCCACACTTTCGCTCGAGATGTGATCAAACCAAACTCCGTTCAAAGGCCGTGCCAAGCAAGAAGGGTGTGGATGACTTATCGCAATGTAGAGGAATGTATTCGTAGGCCGCGGATTCGTTTAGAGGCTAAGATCATATAAAGAGGCGGAGTAGGTCACTAAAAAATGTTCGAGTTCAGGAAAAGCAACTAATTACTCTACGACCGAGACACAAAGGCAACGACTCAGCGAACTAAGAGCAAATAATAGCAATGGCGTCTCGAATGGTTGTTCTCGTTACCGGCGGCAATAATGGCATTGGCTACGAGGCAGTCAAGGCGTTGCTGGAGTCCACCAATGCCTACCATATTCTTTTCGGTACTCGTCTGTCGAGAAAGGCAAGCTTGCAATTGAGGCCCTCCACAAGGAATGTCCAATGTCGACCAGCACTGTTGAACTTCGATCGAGAAGGATTTCGAGCAAGTCCAGCCAGTCCAGGGCACCCTCGTCAATAATGCTGGTATGTGCACCTCCTTATAGCCTATGACAGTCCACGCGAATTAACATCTCCCAGGGCCACCTTCGACATCGAATACGTCTCAGGCAGAGTCAGTCTCCGCGAATGCGTTCTTGATGTTGTGATTTCTCATTTGTTGTCTTTGTATTAACTAATAAGGCAGGGAGCCGACAAGGATATCTATAGTGGGATATATCCCAATGCAGATTTTCTAATTAAGTACTTTAAAAGGTCTTATCAGTACATAATGATACGTTGTGGTGCTATAACCTTCATGTGAGCGATTGCGTGAAATTGATGAGGCTTGAATAAGTAGCATGTGGTACAAGAGCGTTAGAGGTGCGGACGACATTTTTTCCTATTGCCCTAACACAGACATCTTCTCAGCATCTATTTTCGAACACGATAAGTTCCTTCTATAACGAACACTTAAAATTAAAAGACTTTGAACCACTGACACCAATACTCCAAATGAACCTGTAAATCAATGCAAAACTTTAATTCTTTAATCCTTCCATTGTATTCGTTTGGCAATAGCTCTGACAATATACACGAGTCCAAGCAGTACTGGGACTTCAATCAATGGCCCGACTGTGGATGCTAGAGCTTGGTCGCTGTTAGGACCAAACGTCGCGACGGCAACAGCGATGGCGAGCTCAAAGTTATTGCTAGCAGCTGTGAAACTCTGGGTCGCGGAGAGTTTGTAGCCAAAGCCGAATCGGTAGGTGACGTAAAGAGTAGCAAAAAAAACAATGATGAAGTACACGATAAGCGGAGCTGCAACCCGGATAACGGACACAATTTGATGAACCACCTGTCGGCCTTGGGAGGCAAAGAGTACGAGAATCGTGAAGAGGAGTCCGATGAGAGACCACGGACTCGCCCACTTTAGGAAGACTTTGTCATACCAGTTAGGGCCAGCAATCTTTCGGAGAGTGAATCGAGTTATTATCGCCGCTCCAAGGGGTATGCCAAGGAATACGGCAACGCTCTTAGCCGCAGTAGAATATGATAACGGGATCTGACCACTTGAATGGCTTATAACCTTTATGAAAAGGACTGCGAGGGGGGCAAATAGCACCATCTGAAGAAGTGAATTGATAGCCACGAGAATCGCGCAGTATTCATTATCGCCGCCAGCGAGGCCAGTCCATATCAGGACCTATTGCATCCGCTTGTCAGTTACCACAAATAGAGAATGGGATTAATACGACATGCCGGCATACGTACCATGGCGATGCATCTCGCCAATCCAACAATGATAAGGCCCTCTCTGAGCTCCGGCTTGTCCGGTAAGAAAGCCCAGGCTAAAGCCATCTAAGATAGAATTAGCAGCAGATCCTATTTGCATACAAAGGATATACCTCACCATGAGAAACGGAGAAATGATCCAGTTGACGAATATACTGAACGCGATCTGAATCCAGACCTCACGTTTTTTGAAGACATGGTGGAGCGACTCATATCGCACTTTGCAGAGAATAGGATACATCATGACCAGGAGGCCAATAGCTACGGCCACTTAGCAGATGATAACGAACAGTGACTAGACACCTACCGATTGGAATAGACACGCCCACGAACGTTCCCTTCTGCAAAGCAGGACCCGTATTCGGGACGAAGTTACCTAGTATGATACCTATGGCCATGGCGAGAAATATCCATGCTGCCAGGAAACGATCCAAGATACCAAGGCTTTGGAATACCGACCTCTTAACAGCCTGTTCTTCGGTCTCACTGTTTGGTTGCTTCTCCACGTCGCTGGAAGATGGACGGCATTCCTGTGTGTAGATGGGATCACGCCGGGCTCCGTTGTCTAGCGGGTAATTAGCGTCAGTAGTTGCAGCTGCCATCATGAAGGACAATAGTTGTGGTGTTCGCAGTTTGTGAAGTGTCGTGAGGATTGATGAGGAACTGATAACGGCCTATTCTGTACGAGGAGACATGTGACGGAGGTGCACCTTTATAAAACCAATCTCTGCCGAGCCCGTGTGAACACAAAACACGAAGGACGCTCACATGACTTTAATATCTAAACAGTAGAACGCGGTCAAAGTTGTGGAAGAGATTACTGCAGAGCTTTTCGTTGCGTCGTCACGGGCAATACCGAATGTCACTGAGAACTGGGAGTGACATATCGCGGTGGGAGTGACATATCGCGGTGAGGCGGCGATTTGTCCGCCACTAGTGGGGCGGCTCAGGACAGTGGGAAATTAAATTCCGTACATGGACTAGCGTACTTTGCTTGGTGCTGGGGATATGATACAGGCAGCATGGGTGAGCCGACAAAATACTAGTTCCGCCAATCATGTCAGGTCAAAGCCATATTCACCGACATGGCTCAGTGACGTAAAAATAATGGGGACATTGCTGATGCAACAATGGGTGCTAATTTAAAAGACTGATTTCAGATCTTCAGATCTTCGGCGGATCAGCTTTTTCCCACTTCCGATTCACTGATGGCATCAGGTTCACCAGACAACAAGAATGACCCTGGCAAGGTAAAGTCGCAGGCAGAAACTCCTTGGTACGCAGCTTACCCCGAGGCAAGGACTGCGGCCGCCTCCATCTCGCGTGTGGGGCTTCTTGAATGGTTTCGACAGGGCAAGCAGCCAGGTAGAGACTTTCTACTCGTGGACCTGCGTCGGACTGACCACGACGTATGTGTCTTAGCATACTTTGATGCTGATGACGGGGCCGTACTAACACAAATTCATAGGGCGGCACAATTCGCGGCTCCCTTAACCTTCCAGCACAGAGCCTGTATCCAACCATTCCGACTCTCTACTCTCTACTTTCCAATGCCAAAGTATCGCACGTGGTGTGGTATTGCGGTACGTTTGGCGCGATATCTGTACGGTTCGGGCTAATTGTTGGCTGAGTGCTAATGTGAGACAACAGGTTCCTCTCGAGGACGAGGCACACGCGCGGCCTGTTGGTTTGCAGACTACATCGAAGAACAGGACGATTCGACGTTGAAGAGCCTGGTGTTGGAGGGTGGCATCAAGGGTTGGGCCACTGCTGGCGAAGAGTACACTCAACTAATGGATGAATATGAAGCGTCGGTCTGGGAAAAGTAATGTTGCTAGACAAAATGCCGAAATGGGCAGCTTGTTAAACACTGACATTCTCCATTAAGTGCCTTTGTATTAAAGAGGGTTCTTATATTACTCAAATCGAGGGAGTGTGCATTCGCAATGGAGGAGGAAGTAAACGATAACGTTTTCGGACTATTGCTGCGAGCCTATCAACTTCACTCTGGCAACTGAGCCGTTTCCTGCTAATCATTCAAATAATTTCCTGGGAGCATTTGTATTCTGCTCGACGTCGGACAGAATAATCGATTACTCGAGAATTCAATATGTCCTTCTTGCCATACAGTAAGAGACTTCGGCCCATGGAACAAAAGTTCCCGCAAAAGTCAATCCTATCTCACGCGAAGATCTCAACATTACAGATCCCAGATAGGCAATCGACACAGTTCGAAACGAATATGATACGATCCTTATCGCACTAGAAAGCCATGGCCCTTGCAGTCCAACTAAGACTGCCTCGACCAAGTGAAATTTGATATCTGACTTCATTCAGCTTGTGTCCTTGTCGTGGTAGTAGTGCGTCAAACAGGACTATACGTTCACAGCTGCATTCTTTTCAAACGAGGCAAGCTAATGTACGCATTCTTCACTCACACCATTGTCCGCAACTCCCTGAATTGGTGCCTCTAAGCAAAGACGTAAACTACGCTGAATTTTCTGCGCATGAAGCGGACATATAATCAAGCCACTTTTTAGTGCGAATCATCTCCAATTCAACGTTTAATCTACGGATTCAGGTTAAATGTTTCCCCATTGCACGGTATACTCAAATGCCATTGAGATCCACACCATTGACAACGTCGCTCCTGTTCATAGCTCTCGCGTTGCCTTCCCTTGACCGCTGTTCCTCGCGCTCCCTTTTTTCCATACGCTCAGTGCGTTCGCTGAACCGATCTCCGAAAAGTTCAAAATGGGGCCTCATAATAATTGTATACTTAACGAATTCCTCCATGCAATCCACGAGGCGGTCCCTGTTTCCACTTGGCATGAGCCTACTCCCTCCTTCTGCGGCATCACCATCTGTGAATTGCGTGTAGGCTTTGGGGATGGAACTCTGATTTGGGATAGTGAACATGCGCATCCAACGACCTAGAATCCGCAGAGAGTTTACAGTGTTAAACGATTGAGATCCACCCGAAACTTGGGCGATTGCGAGGGTGCGACCTTGAGTGGGCCGAACACTGCCGGTGCTCAGTGGAATCCAGTCAATCTGGTTCTTGAAGACGGCAGTCTGGTAAGTTAGTGCGTCTTGAAACTAGTAAGAAATCATTCACGATAACTCACGAGATTCCCATGCTGTTCTGGTGAGATCCAGACATGGCCGTCGCTCCAGTTGCTGAGAGATCTAAGCTCTTGCACTTTCGGGTGGTCGTGTTGCACGTCGTCCTTAACTGGCAGTCCCGCAGGATTGAATACGCGGACGTCGCAGCCAAGCCTGAACAATATACGTGCGGCCTCGAAAGCGAGAAGGCGCGAATATGAACTGTTCATCGTCAGTGCTGTATATAGTCCGCTGTATAATGGTCTGTCGTAGATGTGCAGTTTTTCTGCCCTCTCCGAAAGCAAGAAAAAGCGTACTCACTGGCTCCTCGTACTGCCATACAACACTAAAACTTTTAATCTATCAGTCCTCTTCATCTCTTCTTCTGCCATCTTCATAGCCGTGCTGAGCTCAAGCCGGGCAATCCAGTCGTTATTGGCAGTCTCGCACCCCAAGAGAAACGGTCTATAGGCGCTCCGAACTTCCGAATTATCTTCCACAGCCGGAATTGCAAGTGTACGCCCAAGATAGGCCAAATCAGGTTCAATTTCCATGACTAAGCGGGCAGCATTTGTGTTATTCAAATCGCCACATGATGACATGATATCTCCGGCGAGGCCAGATGCCATGATGCTGCTTCGCGAATGTGAAGAAATAGAACGACTCCGGTTTAGAAAGCGGTGTGAAAGTACACGATGGCTGACTCGGACAACGTTGCACATATCAGTCCTGCGAGGTTGACAGCTTTTAACGCGGAAGAGACGATTGACATTTACAGGAAGTGCGTGGCAAACCAACGAAGAGTTATGTTGTCATCCCTGGAACTTGATTGGTCTGCCCTGGCAGTGCGAAAGGTTGACTCTGAGTCGGAGGTTGTTCATGAATTCCATTTGCAAGGACAAGTATTTTGCATCGTCGCATGTCATCGGCAACAATGGGAATGTCACCGTCCACCGATCTCCTGCAATGGCATCCCGTTCCCCCTTTTGGGTTCCCTGATCGAGCGCAGACGCCTTCATTTCTTCCATACTCCATGTTGTAAGTTACGGCCGTTACCCACATAAATTTTCTCGACGGCGCCTTATTTGATAGTGGAATATTCTGAGGTGACGACCGAAGAATTTGGAATCACTGTCTCCCCTGATCACTCGCCGGAACATCAACGGACCCAACATGGTAAAATCAGGCACTGTGCCGGTGATTGACTGGCAGCATCAACTGCTACCAAGACACCAAGCACGCTACGCGGAGATGTTTCAATGACGTCGGATCCGCAGCCTATTGTCGAGTGCGTTGGCGGAGTTGGAAAGCGCGAGCGCCTAGTTTTTAGTATCCGTGACTAATGAACAGCAACGAGACGAAGATAGTATGGGAGCCGCGGGGCGCGGTGTTTTGTGAGACCACACGGGTCCTGAAGACATATTCCAACGTTTATACAAAGCATTCGCGTGCCAGGGAGACTCCTGTCCTATAGAGTTGATAGTACTCGTGAACCGAGCAAGCGACTCCATTCGTATGGGATCAGGGCTTCCTACAAGAGATGTCATCCCACAATAATCATTGGCGAAGGTGAGCACATTTGTGACTTACCGGTGATCGTTCTTAAAATCATAGATCCACCTTTGGTCTCCAACTACAGTAGACTCCATCACCCAACATGGTCGGTCTCGTACGGAGCGTGCGGCTAAAGGACGACCCCTGAATGTCACTTGACTGTCATCGAATGTCACTCGTTCGCTCGAGTTGGTGCACATCGCGTCATTTGCGCGAGGTAAGTCCCGGTATCAGCACCCTAAACCCTGAGCTACCGGTGTGGAATGTAATGACCCTGACCCTTTGTGCGGTAAGATCCCCACCACCCTATTCCCGTGTCGGTCGGCTCCTTGATTCTGGTTTCACGCATTTTTGCGTCACAATCCAGAACGGTCCAATCCGGGCTATAATGGGACTATCCTCAACGTTGCGCGAAGACTGTTGACCGGTCTTGGACACCCAATGTTCTTGCGGTATTATTGTTCATGTATTATTGGGCGACACGCGTCCGGCTGTTGAAAAGCTTTGTCGTGACCAAGAGATTTGTCACTATGCGGCAGAAAGCGTCACTCGCAGGCAAGAACGAATCAGACTGATCGAAAGTTCCTTTTCTACGGCGATACCCTAACCCTAACCCCAACACTGACACTGAATGATGCTGCTTCTATGCGGGGGCCTTGATCCGGATATGGCTCAGACTTATCGGATGGCCTGAGGAAATACCAGAAGTACTATGACTGCATGGAAGTGTTAAGTGCGGCTAGTCCTGCGTACATACAGATTTATATCTTAATAAATATTATAGTGACAGTTCTCCACCGCAAGCGTGCCATCAGTGACACAGTTGTGTACTTTGCTAGGGTTTTAAAATGTGCATAGCCCATGAGTGGATCAAATTTGAAAGATACGTTGCAAATGCGCAAGCGACACTTGATGTCCTGGTGGTGCAACTGCGGCGCATACGCCGCGCTTAGGACAGTGAAGTCGTAACGTTGTACGGCATTCCGCTGGAGAACCAGTTTTAGAGTTTGACTTTCCGCCGGGAACCGATATTGGTCGGGGAAATCCACAGTGGGCCAAACGCAGCAAAACGGATGGAGGCGAGCTTTTCTCGAGGTTGGACTCAATATCTCCTGCCTACCGAATGTTTGTCTCGAATTTTTCGCACCCACTGAGTAATCAGGAGTTCAGTCCACTACCTGCTCCGCGGCCATGCATAGTCTGCGGAACTCAGTGACATGGTACGTACGGATCGACAGCCTTTTGGCAAGGATGATCTGTTAAAGAACAACCACGCATTATTATATGCAAAAAATGAGCTGCTAAATTTATGTTGATGGAGGAGACAGTGCTGAGGACGCGGCCTCGCAATTTACTTTGAAATACTTACCTTGATACCGTGAAACTTGATAAGCAAGTGCCCAATTGAGGCAGGAGGGTGAAATGAGTTACCAAATTCACTGCTGTCGGAGTGGGTAATGTTTATAAGGCGGGCTGACAGTGTCGGCTGACTACAGCGACCGTATAAACCGGATAGCTGATATGACTCAGATCACCGGAACGACAGGATCACTGACCAATATCACACTGTAGAAATGTTTCTATGTGGTTCTTAAATGGTATACATGGAGCTCCTATAAATCCACTTGGAATTGTGTAGATCAAGTCGAATAAGCAAGGTCACAGGGAAATTCTGCCAGCCCATCTCTTGCAAAAGTTTTCTCTCCACTACACTGCTTTACGCCTATAAATATTACCATAATATTTATTACCGCGTAAAACGTTATTCCGGGATGACGTGTTTACTTGTGATGAATGGCGAAGATTTACTTTCGCTAGATTTTTTTGGCGAAAATTTATTAATGAAGTAAACACGCAGATGTGATTACGCTTGATCGAAAACGATACATCGCGTCAAGACAGAACTTCTTCAGGGGGATCTGACTGTCAAATACGACAGACCCCGTAACCAAGAGTACGGTGTTGTCCGCGATAAGCCCAGCTCGGAACCGTTTATCACAAAATCGAGTGAACAACTATTTGTGAGTACCCAGTGGGACACTGTGAGATCGGGTTGGCTCATACGTTACGTATGTTCCATATCTCAGTATGGGATTAGAGATTGAGTAATTTACCGAGATTTCTGAGCCAGTAAATACCGAACGGTTCCCCAGTCGCATTTCTATCATATTGATCACGCACTCGATGACAGCTCAACCGCAAAGGCGAGGCCATCCCATTTGCCAAGCCATGGCGAATAGAACGTGTTCTGTGTAAGGGTGGAAGAAGTAAGGTTCGCACATAATGTGGAGGGAGAGCCACTGAGCAAACATCGTGTTGACCAGAGTGCCTGTATCCTTATCACTGCAGACTTGACATCTGTAATAAGCACTAAAGAGAGAGATGACAATTCTGGCTGCTACTCTCGCCGGTATTATGACCATCACAGGTGCCAACAGCTCACAACTGACGAGTCATCATGTTCCCCATCTCAATATCCTGGGCTAGCATTTCGAGCCTATTTGTCCCCTTCCAGTTCAAGAACGACGTCCATGGCGGCTGACCGTGCTCGAATATCTCGTCCATTTCTTCCAACGTGTGCTGTTTCGTCTCAGGCGCGGTAAACCAGACATTAATGAAAGCAGCAATATTGAAGGAACCTAGTATGAAGAATACGCGCCAGCTAATCGAGCGGAATAGAGGCGGAAAGGCAAAGCCCAGTCCGAAATTGGTGAGCCAATTGGTCGCAATCGCCAGCGAGACCGATTTTGCACGGATTCGCAGCGGGACGACTTCAGGGGTGTATATCCAGGATACGGGTCCCCAGGACATCGCAAATGTGGCTATGGCAAGGTAGCAACAGGCTTGAATGGCACGGGTCACGTTCGGATGACCAACAACTATCCAGGAGTATGGCTGATCCGATTTGGGATTGGGTTCACCGTACTGCCAGAGAAGGCCGCCAATGGCGAAGAGCCACGAAGCAAAAATTAGCGCGCCGACCAGGAGGATCGGACGGCGACCCCACTGGTCAGACCACACGATGATAGGGACGGACATAACCACTTTAATTATATATTGTATCGATGCCGCGAATTTCGCGTTGGGAACCCTCACGGATTGAAAGATATACAAAATGTAATAATTGAACACGTTCGCGCCGCTCAGCTGAAACCACATCTGGACCGTTATGGCGAGGACGACTCGCTTGCGCAACTTCTTAGAGAACAGCTCGCGTAGTGAGTCTGATGCTTCTTCACGTTCGAACCGGACTTGGTCTTCGATCTCCTTGTATTCTGCTAACACGAGAGGGTCATTGATATCTGTATTGCTTGTGCGCAAGAATGCAAGTACACTCAGGGCCTCTTCCCACCGGTCCCTGCTCGCGAGCCATCTCGGCGAGAATGGGAGAAAAAATAGGCCAATAAACATGATAATGCCAGGAATAGCTTGGATCGCCCACGGCAATCGGAACGCTGCCTCAGATTCAAGAAACGAGCAGCCGTACTCGACAAAGTATTGAATCAAGATACCCCAAGTGAGGGCGAAATATTGGAACGAGACGATGCGTCCGCGTATCTTGCGCGGTGCGATTTCCGACTGGTAGATGGGCACGAGGGTTGAGGTCAGTCCAATGCATAGTCCGGATATTGCTCGTCCGGCAATGAGCATCCCAACGCCAGTCGACGCAGACTGCAGGGCAGCACCAATGCACCAAAAAATCGTGCCGACTTGGATGGCGCCCTTGCGCGAAAGCCTTGGCAAAGTCAAACTTTTCCCCAATCGCTGAACTAACGCAAAATGCACTCACTGGTCACCGAGAACACCAGATGACAGCGCGCCAACGAGCGAACCGAGAGCCATCGCCCCCGTGATAATACCCTGCCGTGTCCCTAGTGGATTTCCATAAAAGTTCACATATTGATCGGTATCAATGATGCCGGATATTGAAGCAATATCGAACCCGAACAGTATGCCCCCGAGTGCCGCAAATATTGATATTGTGTACACATTAAGAATGCGTGTCATTGGGAAGGAGGGAACTCGGCAAGATGCTCTTGCCACGACCGGTTGGCTCCATCCATAGCCTACCTTGTCAGGTTGAAAGCCTGTTGTGTGTGCGCGACGTTGTATCTTTTTCAATTGCAGACCCTGAGAGGGAATGGGGTCAATTTGTCTTCAACAGCTTCTTAGTCCGTCGGCAACCCGAAGCACACAACCCTAGCCCTTACTTAACGTCACTTCCAAATCAGAAATTTTGCCATTAATGTCTGAACGCATTATTATCGCGCTACTCTCAAGGCAACTTGTAGACAACGCGGCTACTAAGCACGCCTCACTACTGCGATCGATGTTTACCGGCTTTAGTTCACAATGCCTAGAATATCGTCAACGCCAAGCACAAGCTGCTACCATTATCCTGACGGTTTCATTGTAGTCTCTCGCAAACATTACGCTTGCAAGCTCTGGCGAAGATAGTCGTACTTCGCTGACTTTTCCCATATGAGCTATTTAATGTGGAATATATTGAACATTTAGAGCAGTCTGGCTAGCGGTCGCAGTCACGGTCAGAAGAAACGCGCGAGGTGTTGCTGTTTGTAGTGTTTGTAGAGACAAACCAAACTGTCGAACTGCAATGTCGACGAGTTGGGTTGGAAATAGTATGATTAAGCCATGGTTCACGGCCGGCGATGGTCCGAACTGCTGAGATTCGCTCGGTAACTTCTCTCAGGCAAGGGTAAAAAATTTTCGGGCTGCTAACTCTATCAATCTAGGACCAAAGAGTACTAGCCGTCATTTTAGGGGCGGTGTACACTGATGTTAAACGCTGGGCGCTAACTTATGACGTTGCTTGTGCAATGGACAAGGCGTTCAAGACATTCGAGTTAAACGAAGGAATGGCTCTGTATACGGCGGTCAATAGGCTTCACTTACATCACACAGGAGTATCGAGGTAGTGTACAACCCAATGCCGCAACCCAGCGTATTTGGCATGACGAATGGCGAGAGAATTGAAACAGCCTTGTCCGGCAATTCACATCTCGTCCGCCTTACACGCACTGCGGGCCGGAACAGTAGAATGCAAATATTGCAGTCCCATGCAGAGCACCATCCTGCACAGGCCAAGCTTAGGCAAGGAACTAGACTTTGCTCTCGTTACCACTATATGTGGCGAAAGTTGCTCACGCTTCGGCACGGGTTTCAATTGACTGGTCACAGTGAAGACAAGCTGATAACTTCACTTGACGCAGAGAAAGAGTACTTGTTATCAAATTCACCTTCCTCGAGCCAACAATATCTGGAACTCTTTGAAAGCATTCAGGGCATTACTGACATTGAGACCCATTGGAATGCGCCGAGGCAAATGTTTAACGACGGTGACGAGATCCGTCTTCCGGATATGCGTGACTTTGTCGAAAAGAAAACCTAAGAAAAATTGATCGAGAAGATCCGGAGCTTACTGAGAAGTTTCGAGCGCGGGAAGCAGACTGGGAGCCTAATGGCACGGAGTACTTGAAGTACTTGCGACTGAAATGTGGCCGAAAACTGAGAGAACAACGCCAGAAGATCGAAAAGATTTTTGGAAACTTTGCTCAAGAACAGAGAAATTAACCAGAGGAGCACTTCCCTCGGAGCGAAAAGTCGAAGGCGATTGTATCTAAGCTCGTGCATTGGAAAATGCCGTAGCAAAATGCAACTCTATTTTGGACGATTCAGAATTTGACTCCCTCGACCGTAAGCCTCCGCACCTTGATATAGACGTCATAAAGGATGCACGCACGAAATGATGATAAGCTTACTGGATTCAAATCTCTGCCTCATATATGAGGCCCCTTCCGTGAGTTAGGTGAAGCCACTGGCGATGTTCCGGAATGGATATCTTCCGAAAGCTGCGTGACACGATGGTACCAGTTATGGCCATTCAAGCCGTCGAAGAAGAGCTAAAAATATTAAAACGGCAAATGATACACATTGTGTCATACTCTAAACGACGCATCGAGGCAATTGTTATATAATGTTGCTGTGCTCTGCCATAATGAAAACTAAATCTGATGGTTGATTTTTGTGAGCGGCTCTGCCGGTTCCGGTCCGTTAGCTTCGCGATCATGTTAATAGAATCTGAGAATGAAATGTCCATATTTTTGCCAAAATAATTTCAGGTAATGAGGGGCCCGTGTCATCCCGATACTATATAGTCACGATTTGGGGCTATCGGGGATACTATCGGCAAAGCAAAAAGCTGATAATTATCGGGGTCTGCGCCAATACTATTATAGTCGTCGATACTAGATACCCTAACCCTATCGGATATTTATCTAATCTAGTAATTTCTTATAACTTATTATTGAGATTACTACATGGTATAAGTACTAGTGGAATCAATCTCGGAACTCGAATGCTTCAACGACTGTAGCCACAAACCCTGCCTCTATCTTCATATATTGATCGATGTTTCCATAGCCCTCGCGTCAGTGTGTTTGATGCAACGAACCCGAACTAGCCCTGCACTTGGTGGAGTATACACCAAGATGAACCACCTAAAATGACTGCGGCTGCAAGGAACATTTTGGCAATTTCAGCCTCAGAGGTTGGGGTCGAGAGATTATTTAATGCGGCACGAGAATTGCTGTGGATCAAGAGATATTCGATGAATGCAGATACAATGAGGATCTTGATGTTAATGAATGATTATTATTCAGTATAGACATAATATACACATTAGTAAATGGATATCATCAGCTCTCAAATAGCCTATGCCAGTGTTTCTAAAGCTGGAATACCCTATCTAACTGCATTTATGTCTGACCTATCAGGTCAGGTTTTGTCAGTTTCCGGGCCGGGTTGCTTCATATAAAGAACAGCGAATTCAATGGTAATGTAGGGGCAAGAAGATCGAAGAGATGGAAGGGTCCCTTAAGTGCTGGATAGCTGAGAACAATGTTTCGACAGGAGCTATTCCCGATTAAGAAATTTTGCCGGTTTGTCGATATAGTCAACGATTGCCGATATGGTATAGGCAGAACCCAGGGGCCGCCGATCTTGATCGGGGATAGTATCGGCAGACTGCAGATGTTGACTATAGAGTATAGTCGCCGATATAGTATAGGCAAAATCGGCAGATTGGGAATAGCCCCTACGCCTACGCCCTTTTGCGCGTTATTCAGCCTGGCTTGCTCAGTTACTCGAAGCTCACTGCGGTGTTCAATACCGTCATGAAAGGGTGCGGCGATGCTTCGAACCTCCCACTGACCTCTGTCCTGCTTGGCAACACGTCAATGTGACGTTCAGTTAGGTCACGCTGCGGCGTGGCGCTGGTTCTCTATCCAATGTCACATGAAGCTTATGCAACTCTGTGACAATGGATCGCATGTAATATAGTAGTTCGTTTGTCTTGCTTTTGTGCTTTCTTGTTTTTCTTTTCCTTACGTGATTGTTATCAATACAATTCGTTTAGCAAAAGTTCACTTGAGGTCATCTGCACGTGAACGTTGATATTCATTGCTCACCGCGCAACCCATCCATTTTTCTGCTTTCCAGTATGAACGCGTCTGCCGCACCATCACTGAGGGATCAGACCGACTTTAGGAATGCAGACCGTGGCTTTGTCAGCAGTCTGAAGCCTTGCATCATAAAGGCTCGTGATGGTCGGGTCATCTGGGACAATGATGCGTACAGTTTCCTCTACGGTGCAGAATGCTCCGAGACCGCCAATCCAAAGCTATGGAGACATGCACAACTGGCTTGCAAGCAAGGCCTCTTTGAGGTCACCTTGGGCATTTTCCAGATTCGGGGCCTCGATCTTTCCAACATGACAGTAATTGAAGGTGACCGTGGTGTCATTGTGGTCGATCCTCTCGCATCAGTTGAGTGCGCGGAGGCTGCTCTCGGTCTGTACCGGCATCATCGAGGAAATCGCAAGGTAACTGGACTGATATACACTCATTCACATGGTGACCACTTTGGCGGGTGCCAAGGTGTGCTACCTGGTAAAGAATCGGAGGGCGTTCCCATTCTTGCCCCCGAGAAATTTCTAGACCATGCTATTTCTGAGAACATATATGCTGGCAATGCCATGTCACGTCGTGCAGTATATATGTACGGTGATCGACTCTCCAAAGGGCCCACGGGCCAGTTGGGTTCTGGTATTGGTGCAACAGTGTCGACTGGAACTGTATCTCTATTGCCGCCTACCATTCATATATCGCGCACGGGTCAGGAAGAGACGATAGATGGAGTCCGATTCGTCTTTCAGATCACCCCGGGCACAGAGGCGCCAGCGGAAATGAACTTTCATCTTCCTCAGCGGCGAGCACTTTGTATAGCTGAGAATGCGACCCACAGTCTTCACAATATCGCCACACTTCGGGGCGCTACGGTTCGCGACGCGATCAGTTGGTCGATGTATCTGGACGAGGCAATCATGCTCTTCACAGACCACAGCGACGTTGTCTTTAGCCAACATCTGTGGCCCGTTTGGAATCAGAACGCGATCGTAGAATTCTTGTCAGAGCAGCGAGATCTGTACGCATACCTGCACGATCAGACTGTTCGAATGATGAACGACGGCCAAACCGGAATTGAGATTGCTGAGAACTTGGAGCTTCCAGTTGGACTCCGGGAAGTCTGGCATGCCCAGGGCTTCTATGGAACCGTCAGCCACAATGTCAAAGCCATCTATCAACGGTACATGACATGGTTTGACGGAAGTCCAGCTCACTTGTGGGAGCATCCACCGGTCGCAGCCGCAAAGCGTTACGTTTCGTGTATGGGCGGGATAGACGAAGTGATCCAAAAGGCCAGATCCTTTACTCAGGAGGGAGATTTACGCTTCGCCGTGACTCTCCTTAACCATGCAGTATTTGCCGACCCAGACAATGGGATCGCCAAACACGAGTTGGCTTCGTGCTTTGAAAAACTGGGCTACGGATGTGAGAACGGACCGTGGCGGAACTTCTACCTGTCCGGTGCGAGTGAGCTGCGCGGACGCAAATTCCACACTGAATTGCAACCAGAGAGCAAGGCGATGACGAGCGCGTTAACTTTAGATCATCTCATAGCATTGCTTGCTGTTCGAATCGATGGACCTCGAGCCCAGACTGAGAACTTCGCCATCGATATATGTGTGACAGATCTGGAACAACGTTGCCGTCTGATTCTCAGTAATGGTGCTCTGATCCGTCGCGTTGGATGGTTGGATCAATTGCCTCACCAGCCGGCTGGCTTTACGTGCAGCCTAACCCACACACAGCTGCTGGAGCTACTGGCTACGGGAATTTTGCCGGAGAAGGTTCATGAGCAGCGCGGAGATTCTTCATTACTGGTAAAATTGTTTTCTCTCGTTGTCAAGCCGAATCCAAGTTTCAATATCGTCGTGCCATA